>QJPP01004587.1:0-57757 GCA_003996215.1 Jaltomata sinuosa | reverse complement strand
GGCTCAAACAGGGATCAAAGGGATTATTTACATTTGGACGGTCTTATAGGTTAAGTGGACTGCACACAAAAAAGGGCCTGTGATCCTTTCCTAAGCAACCAACTTCAAACTTAACAAAATAGACCGGGCAAGTTCTAGATGCATGCACAGAGTAAGAATTTATAACAATTAATCTCACACACTCTTAGCACCAAGAAACTATATCGCTACCAACTATCAAACAACCGCTCGGCTTAAGCATACTCATTCTATTCATGATCACACAATGACATACAAGGATCCGGACAGTCAATTGTTTCAACATAGGCTCAAAACCAGAAATTTTTTAAAGGGCTCCTTTTTAAACAAGAAAAACGCCATGCTTGCTATAGACACTAAAAAAAATTTAAAATACAACTTAAACATGCCGGTTCTACTAGATAGCACACCGGAGGGAAAAGAAACAAGGCAACAAAAACCCTCGGTGGTGACTCAAAGGTTTCCCCACACCCTCAACTTAGACTCATGCATTGTCCCCAATGCATACATATGAAAGCTAAAAACTGTGAGAGAAAGGAATACCTGTGAAGTCGATATGACTCAGATTCTGGAATGATGTTGGAGACCGCCAGGGTCTCCAAAGCATGAGAAATCGATGGAATAGGTGCACACCACACCATTCTGTTGCGTTCCAGCTTCTTCTTTTATCGGCTCCGCAGCTAGTCGCGCCAACTTCTTCGCTCTTTCTTTGCGGATTCTCTTGCGGTGTTTTCGTTTTCTTGATCTATTTTCACCGCTTTCCTTAACCTGCTCGTCCTCTTGCGATCGCGACTTTACTCTCATAACAGCTCGGGTTTCAACACAATCCTTCTCCTCAAGATCCATATCCGCAGGGCCTTCCTCAATAGCATTGATGACCGCGACCACCCTCATGTCACTTGGTTGCTTCATCACTCTGGACACATCGAACTTGACCATTTCATTGTTTAATCGGAAGGTCAGTTCGTTTTTCTCCATGTCGACCAATGCTCTTGCTGTGGCTAGCAATGGTCGTCCCAAGATTATGGGAACTTCAAAATCCACTTCGCAATCCAAGATCACAAAGTCGGCCGGGAATATAAGCTTACCGATCTTTACTAGCACATCAGACAATATTCCCACAGGTCTCTTCACTGAGCGGTCAGCCATCATCACTCTTATGGACGTTGGTTTAGGAGCTCTCAAACCCAGTTATTTATAGACGGCTAGCGGTATCAAGTTGATGCTAGCACCCAGATCACACAAGGCTTTCCCAAAGTTGAGCTTCCCAACAGTGCAGGGAACAGTAAACGCACCTGGGTCTTCCTTCTTTTCCACTAACGATCTAGAGGAAATAGCGCTGCAGTGGTGGAGGTTGTCTTCCAGTTCAAAACTTACCGACCTCTTCTTTGTAATCAAGTCCTTCATGAACTTGGCATAACCGGGCATTTGTTCCAGCGCTTCCACCAATGGTATGTTTATTGAAATCTGCTTCAGCATGGTCATGAAGTTCAGGAACTTACCATCGTCAGTTTTCTTCTTCAAACGCTGTGGGAACGGAGGTGGTGGTCGAGGCATCATAGTTGGAAGCTTTTCAGCTTCCTTGCTTTTCTCCGCGGGCTTTGGAGTTTCCTCCTCTACCGCCTCTTCATCATCCGCAGCATCACCTTGAGTCTGAATTACCGGATGTGATTCCGGTAATATTTTTCCGCTTCTTGTGGTGATCGCCATACAGCTAGCGTCATTCCTCGGATGAGTCGTGTCACTCAGTAAGGTACCTGTCTTCCTTTGGTTTAAAGATGCCGAGATCTGACCCACTTGCTGCTCCAATTGCTTGATTGTGGTGGAATGTGACTCTACTACCTGACTCAACGTTGATAACTCAGTCCGCATTGCCTTTACCCCAGAGTCAGTCGATTCCACCTTTAGCAGCATCTTCGCCATCATGTTCTCAAGTTTGGACGTCTCAGCCTCATTGCCAGCTTTGTCCCGATTACCAGGTGGTATATACAACCCACCTCTATCGGTGTTGTTCCTCCAGTTTCCTTGGTCGCGATCTTTGTAGCCACCTTTCTCATAGTGGTTGTCTCGCTGATAGTTCCGACCTTGGTTTCCCTGGCCATTGGCCTGAAAACCCCCCAAGTAATTTGCCTCCTCAGTCTCCATACCTTGGGAACCCACAGCTTGTACCTTCTCCATACCTCCTGAGAACAAGTGCTTGGTCAGTAGGTCCAACTGCGTTTTCAGATGCGCCATGTCTTGGTCGCGCTCCTCCTCTTTCCTACGCTGTTCTGCTGACATACCAACGGTATAGGTGCTAGCTGCAACCTCTGAATCTCGTGTATGCCAGGCCCTGTTAGTTCTGGTGAGCCTGTCCAAAGTAGTTGTGGCCTCAACAAAGGTGAGACCCATGAATGCACCACCTGCTGCGTTGTCTAATGTCGGCTTGGTAGTCGAATTCAATGCCCGGTAGAACGTCTGCATTAAAAAATTTTCGGTCAACTGATGGTTCGGGCATTGCGTTATCTTCTTTTTGAATCGCAACCAAGTCTCGTGCAATGCTTCGTGGGGCTGTTGCCTGAAGTTGCTAATCTCGTCCCTCAACTGTATCATCCGAAAGGGAGGAAAGAACCTTTCTAGGAAAGCTCCTCTCAACTCTCCCCAAGTTGCGATAGAGTCGGGGGTCAACTCTGTCAACCACAACGCTGCCTCATCAGACAGAGACAACGGAAACAACCTGAGCCGGCTGTCTGACTCACGCCCGACAATTCAAACGACTTGCAGATGCCCACGAAATTCATCAGATGCTGGTTTGGATCATCCCCAGCGGCACCTCGGAACACTCCTCTCAAGTTCAACAGCTGGATCATCGTGCTAGTGATGTTGAACTTAGCTCCGGGCGGTAGCGGTGGAACAACAATGGCGCCCGTAGCGCCAGCTCCATCTAAGTCGAGATTCTCATCATTCCGTGCGACATCATCCTGCAGACCACCAGTATTCAGATTTTGTTGGGCCTGCAGTTCTGCAGCGATCCTCGCTGCCTCTAGTTGTGCGGCCATATTTCGCCTCAATGTTCTAGCAAGCTCGGGGTCGTAAGGTAAAATTTGTTCCCCCGAACTTCGGGTACTTGTCATGCACAACTGTGTACCCTGTCAAAGACAAAAACAACAAATAAACGTAAAGCAAGAAATTATGACTAAGAGTCAAATAAACACACCAGACTTAATTAACAACCGTATTCCCCGGCAACGGCGCCACTATTTGATAACGCCCAAACTACACCTCTAATTAAAGAAGCGTAAGCGGTCGTAGTCAAATATAGAACCCAACTAGGTTGGGGTCGAATCCCACAGAGAATATGGTGAGAATTAAGTCTTTAGTGAAGTATGTGACTAATAGTCAATAATTTCCGGTAAATAAAGGGGGGTTTTGTGTAATCAACTTGTAAACAAAACAAACAATAAACGTATGTGAAATAATAGTAGGA
Organism: Jaltomata sinuosa; assembly: GCA_003996215.1. NCBI lineage: Eukaryota > Viridiplantae > Streptophyta > Magnoliopsida > Solanales > Solanaceae > Jaltomata > Jaltomata sinuosa. The sequence goes on along the minus strand of QJPP01004587.1, from coordinate 54,273 downwards.
GAACGAACTAGGGAAGTGTTTACCATGGCGTTGGTAGCAATGTCGATTCTAGGCTTAACCGGGTTCTTTTTATATGAGTGTCACGATGTGATTGAAGCAATGGTATCGTCTAAACGTCTCTCGACCAAATAAACAAATTTCCTTTTCTATTCTCTCGACCTCGAAAAGATGTGCTTTTTAGATTTCAATCCTAAACATCAAGTAGATTAATCTAGTTACAACATTAATCATTAGACGAGAGTTAGTAGTCTCGAATCCTTGTTGTTAATCAAGTTTCTCGATTTTAATCTCTTTACTCAAGCAAATTAAACCTAGGCATGTTCTAATGTTTGCAACCACTAGAAAATGTTAAATAACGAATGATTAACAACGTGACAACATACATATTGAACCCGTCGCTACCCGGAATCTATATCGCTACTTTTGCCATGGCTCCCACAACCCTAGTTGTGGGAGGTTTAGTTACTCATGCTTGTAGAATAATAAAAGAAAGTCATATGCATAATAAAGAAAAGAGATCCTTACAATATATTGAAAACAATCTTTAATTAACCCAAGAACAAGAAAAATAAAGATCCCAAGAACAATCAAGAACAAGATTGAAGAGAAGGAAACCGTGTGTAGCGCGTTTCCTCTCTCAAAAATCGCTCAAAACTCTCCTACAATTATTGGGTAATGTATGTAAAAACTATTGGAAAAGTGATTGAATGAATAATAATGAAATAAACCTAACATAGGGTATTTATAGGAGTCTAGGAAACCAATCCCAAAAACGCTCGGATTCCGCGTCGCGGACTGCCTAAGTGTGACGGCTTGGGGTGACGGACCGTCATCACCTTGACGGACCGTCACCCTTAGGCAGTGTTGCTGCCGTCATTTGCTGCCTTGGTGTGACGGTTTGGGAGACGGACCATCACACCCTTGACGGACCGTCACCTGAACCGTCACTCTTATCCAGAATGTTCTTTTTCGCGTATTTCCGTCCGTTTCCGTGTTTGTTTCCATTTCCTACAAATACAACATAAAAACATCAAAAACAACAACGGTTGCTTGAAATCGTACGATTGTTCTTAGTAAAAAGGAGTCGAAAGTGCCGTAAATTAGCGGCACATCAACGATGACCTTCAGGTTCTGGGGAGGATTTTTCATAGATTTTTGTTATGATAGTACTTTGAGATATTGAATGTTAGTTTATTTTATGCACTAGTTTTGAGCTGTTAGACTTTGCTTAGTGTTGGGTCAGTATTGGTCCGCTCATCTGAGGATATTTAGGTGGGTGTCACTCACGATGGTCTGGGTCATGACAATGACTATCTTGCTTTCACTCATTTCTCATCTCTTGCAGGAAAACATCCTTGTCAAGAATGGTCATAATAATGTATAGTTTTCATAAAGAATTGGGAGAACACATGATTTCCAGAGATATTCTTATATATATTACAACAAGAAGTGTCCTCGTAAATAATCAAGAGGTCACATCACATCATTTCAATAATTGGAAGACGCTCACTGGCTGAGGATATCAACCAGCACCAAATTTATGAGGCATCACTCCAAGTTTGTCTATAACTTTACATTAATTTTCATGCATATATTTGACATTCTTTTAAAATGATGCATTTTATGTTATATCTGCACAAACTACGCACACCTGATTCTAATCTCTCGAAATGAGATACGTAGGCAGCCCTTTTGGGTTCGGTATCCCTTATTAAAAAAATAAAAAAAAAGATATATTTATTTTTAAGAATCACATCTTTGACTTGGTTGGTGTCAAAACAGTTAGAAATGTGCAAAATAATTGGTATAATTTAAAATGTTGACTTCAGGGTGAACCATAGATTCTTTTCAATAATACCAATTATAAATAATTGGTACCTCTTAGTCATATCTTTGTGATGCTTGAGAATATTCTCTTGCATGCATTCAGGATAAGAATAAAATCAACTTCATTGTTTCATATGTATTGTGTGGCGAGCTTTTAGATTAAATTCAATTGCATTGCATTGTTGATCTAGAACTTGGCCTGAATGTTTGTTGAAGTGAAATTCTTAGTAATATTTGATTTAAAAAATGATCATAGGATTTATTTTACCCGTTTGCGCCTTTCATTGCCTACTAAATGACATTAATCCTTAGCATGTCCCCACTTTGAGCTTGAAAGCCTTTTCTTTGGACAACCACATCTTGGCCAATACCCTTCTGAGTTCTTACATACATTATCCCTTTCTTGCCCTAACCTCCTTGAGTGTACTGAAGATGTGCAAATTACAGAAGAAGATTCAAATTTAAAGCTGTCAAAAACAAAAGATATTGCATCCCTGAAAGTCAAGGATACAAAATGACCTATAAAAGAAAATAAAGGAGTAAAAAACTCTCCACAAGGTCAAGACAAGGAGAAATAATGAAGAAAAATACTTCAACAACAATGAAGAAGTTAAAGATAGAAGAAAACATCAGAAAAAATGGAGAGAAGATTTCAATAAGTAAAGATTCAAAAGAAGTCAAAACAAAAGAAAGGGACAATGAAGAAGTTCAAGTGCCAAAAGCACATCAAAAAGCGCAAATTCAGTGCAACGCTCAAGAAGGGATCAAGTCCCTTTCATCCCAAATGAATATCCTATTTGTCCCAAAGCCTTCATTACAAGCTGATAACAAAGTCCTACGTGATCTCAATTCAAATGTTCTCACATTAGTGGAGATTTACATGAAGGCCAAGCATATGGCATCACAATTGCATGCATTGAACATTTTTTTGAGTGTGAGTGTTCTTTGAAAATACCTCAAATCAAAATACTTTAAATGTGTGCAAATAAGAATTTTCCTTGTGGTGAGGCCACTTGAAACATGAGGATAGATGTAGTTCAAAACCTTTGTTTGAAGCAGGATGAACAAATCTTGTCGATACTTAGTTATGTCTGAGGTACCACTTGAAACAATAGAAATTAACTCAAAGTCAATCTCTGTTAGATGAGAAGCGAATGATCAAAATTTTCATGCAATGCTAATTGTTGGTACTAATTACAGTCGAGATTTGATTCTCTCTTCACATGCTTCATTGTTAAAAATGAAATTGGGGTAAACATCCTCCTTCTAAATACCAGCCAAATTGCATTTCCTTGTTAAAATTATTGTCAACTTGTCAAACTGACATGTTGAGTTATTACCTTGTAAAATTGACATATTTTTTAAAAAATAGGCCGTCATTCCATTCAAAATGACATGTTTTTTAAGAAAGAAATTTTTATTCAGTCACAAATTGACACATTTTTCAAAATTGGGTTGTTATCCCGTTTAAAATGACGTGTTTTTTAAATTTGAATCATCACTTGTATATTTGTGACATGTTATGTTAGATCGTTACCTCTTTCATTGTGAAATATTGTATTTGCTACTAATAAGTTTTGTGCAGATGGTTATGAGATATTGCGAAGACACCCCATTCAAAGTGACATGTGATATTTAAACCAACATCAAGGTGACCTCACTTTCCTGGCCATCATCAAGGTGATGATAATTTATCCAGATCTTCAAGGTGATGATCATTTATCCAGACCGTCGTCAAGGTGATGACTACTTATTTGAATCGGCATCAAAGTGACTCCACCTTTCAAATTGTTGTCAAGGTGATGACCATTTATCTAGATTGGCGTCAATATGGCTCCACTTATTCAGACTGGTGTCAAGGTGACTCCACTCATTTTTTGGTGTCAAAGTGACTCCACTTATTCAGATCAGTGTCAAAGTGACTCCACTTATTCAGATCGATGTCAAAGTGACTTCATTTATCCAGATTGGTTTCAAGGTGACTCCACTCATTCTTAGGTGTTAAATGACTCTATTTATTCATATTGGGATTGGTGTCAAGGTGACTCCACCCAATTCTTGGTGTTAAAGTGACTCCACTTATTTATATTGGCGTCAAGTTGGAGTCTCATTCAATCCTCGGTGTCAAAGTGACTCCACTTACCCAAAATAGTATCAAGGTGATTTTAATTATTCAGATCGATATCAAGGTGACTCTAATTATGTAACACCCTAGAAATTCTAAGCCTAAAACCAGTCCAAAATCACTAGGTGTAAAACTATCTAAGTGCCAGTCAAAATCCACGAGTCAGATCCATGAGCCTTGGAATAGTCCATGAGTCATGGACTGGGCTTGTGGAAATCAGATCAGAGGCCAGCAAGTTTGAGGTCAAGTTCACGAGCTGGAACTACAAACCGTGGAACAATTCACGAGCCGTGGACTCCACTCATGAAAGTCAGACCTGAAACTCAACAGATCCCCAGGAACCACGACTAGCTTCTACAGACTGTGGAATGATCTACGAATCGTGGAATGGTATCGTGAATCTCAGACCTGAGTGTCATAAATCCCTAAGGAATCACAGACAGGTTCTATGAGCCATGGATGGTTCCACAAGCTATGAACTTTGTCCATAAATCTCAGACCCGTAGCTTAACAAAAAGGCCCAGGAACCACGACAGGGTTCCAAGCGTCGTGGAAGCATCTACGGACCATGGAACCTAAGTCGTGAATTTTTCAACAGTTTTCTTTTAATTTCTAAGGGGTATTTTAGACCTTTCCTTCTTATTTTAGCTCTGACTATACATAGTTTTAGGCTTATTTTATTAAGTCTAAACTTCCAAACAAAGTCAGTTTTCTCTCAAATTAGTTTCAAAGAAGAAAAGAGCGTGTTTCTCCAAATTTCAGACCTAGGGCTTTCTCATCCAAGCTTCAACTTAAGATTCTTTCAGGGAGTGTCATCCACTAGGTATGTGGGTATTCAGTAAGGGTTTAGTTCGCCCTTATACCTAAAAATATTAGAATTTCACAGTGAATTTCATGATTTTGAAAATAGGGTTCTTACCCCCATTAGTAGATTGTTACAAAAATCCATTCTCTTGATTTATACATGATTTCCATCATGTTTTAATGAAGTACATATTAATGTTATTGAATTACATGGATTTTTACAAGGTTTTGAGGAACCGAGAATCTAGTCCTAAATTATAGTATTTCCTGTTGAATTAGTTTTCTTGAAAACTCGAACTTAGACTACTAATTGAGTTAAAGAGCATAAATTATCCAGCTTTAGTTTATTACAGCTTTTTAGAAAAGTAGTGATTTCAGACCAGTCTAATTCTGTCTCAGAAATTTAGAACCTCAGTTTTAAATGAGCTATTAGTATTCAGTATGGGAGTAGTATTTAGCACTGAGTTGGACTAGGGTTCAGCGTACCCTCAAGTCCCAAAACTATGTGTCATCGTAGGTTATTTAGCCCTTCAGTTGGGCCTCAGAAATAGTGATCATACCAACCATGCCTTTATACCCTGGCAAGGTATATTGGGTCCTCTCGATGAATCGTATACATCGAACTCCATGTTTAGCTCACGTAGTTTATGTCGTAGTTTATGTCGGTTAATAGACTCTCCCACAGTATCAGTTTTAGGTCAGTGCCTCAGGCCCTTAGTTTATGTTTATTCTTAGTTTTACTATATTTTTAGATTATTCTTGCATTTCAGTTCTTTTATGCATGACTATTTTTTGGGCATATGTACTATAGTTCAGTTCAGTTTATATAGATATTAGTATTTTAGCATGTTTACACATTCAGTCGGCTTTGCATTTCCCTCATGCTCAGTACATCCAAAGTACTGATGCATACTCTATGTGTTGTATCCTATCATGATGCAGGTTTAGGTTCTCAGATTCAACCATGATTAGCTCATATCGGTGTCATATTAGCAATATATAGTGGTGAGTCCTCATCATCCGAGGACATATCTTTACATGCTTTTTGAGTTAGTCAGTTGTCCTTATTTTCAGTATTTAGAGTTAGCTGGGGGATTGTCCCAGCAACTCATCAATATTAGAGGCTTTCAGACATAGAGTCAGACTCAGTTTCTTTAGTTTGTCTTACTTTCTTAGACAGTTGTTTATCTCAAATATTCTTGGTTGTATTCTTTAGATTATATGCTTTATTCAGTTATGCTTCTGCTTAATTGGTATTATTTTAGAATGCTTACTGTATGCCAGATTCAGTGTTAGCTTGGGGTAACTTGTGATCCTAGGTCCCGTGTTACATCTAGGGTCTAGCCTCGGAGCGTGACAAACTTGGTATCAGAGCATCAGGTTTGAGAGTCCTAGGGTATTTGAAAGCCGCACTAAGTAGAGTCTCTTTCAGTGGTATGAAGCACGCCACACTTATGAGGGAGAGGCTATGAGGTGTTTTAAGAAAAACTTCACTTCTTTTATTATCCTTGTCGTACGATGGAGTTTAATTCACTATCTCCTCTCTAATCCATTTGTTATGCATTTCAGATCATGCCTCCTCGTAGAGCTAATGCTCGCAATGCTAATGCTAATCCTCCAGCCCTAACCCATGAAGTTACGAATGTGGAGTTCCATAACGTGATCCAGTTGTTGGCTCCGACCATGGCCAATTAGGCTAATCAGTAGTCCCCAGTACCTGCAAACCCAAATAGTGGATCAGCTACTGCTCGGGTTTGAGATTTTATTCGCATGAATCCACCAGAGTTTTTAGGGTCGAAGGTTGGCGAAGACCCACATAATTTCATTGATGAGATCAAGAAGATTCTTGAGGTGATGCAAGTGACTGGTGATGATAGTGTTGAGTTAGCATCCTATCAACTCAAGGATGTGGCTCATATTTGCTTCACTTAGTGGAAGGACAACAGGGGTGTGAATGCAGCTCCTATAACATAAGATTATTTTAATAGAGCTTTTCCGAACAGGTTGTTTCCGAGGGAGTTGAGGGAGGCTAAGGCCCAAGATTTTATGAATTTGAGTCAAGGATCGATGTTATTCCAGGAGTATAGGTTGAAGTTCACTCAGCTTTCTAGGTATGCCCCATCTATGGTGGCCAATCTAGGGGCACAAATGGGCAAGTTCTTGTATGGGGTATCCGATTTGGTGAAAATGGAGTGCATTAATGCTATGTTATTAGGGGATATGGATATCTTTAGACTGATGACCCATGCTCAGCAGGTTGAGGAAGATAAGCTTAAAGAAATTGCTAGGCAGAACAAAAAGGCTAGGACAGGCAATTATGAATGTTCTCAGTAGAGGTCAGGAAATGGGAATTGCTCACAGTTTCAATAGAGGTCTTCAGACCCAGCACCCTCATCAGCTAGTACTTCATCTCCCAGACCTCGATAGGAATAGAAAAAGAGGGCCACAGGATCTAAGTCACAAGATAGTGTTTCAGGTAACCACACTTTTCCAGCCTGCCCCAAGTATGGTAGAAATCATCCAGGTGAGTGTTTTACTGGCAGAGAGGGGTTTTTGGGTGTGGTCAGCTTGGCCATAGGTTGAAGGAGTGCCCCTCCGCCAGGGAGGTAACAGAGCTCAGTCTATCATTTTAGCAGCTCCAGCAGGTCGCACAGCTCAGCAGGGTACTACCTCTGGCACAGGTGGCGGTCAGCATCAGAACTGTCTCTATGCCATGCCTTTACGTCAGGATCAGGAGAGTTCACCAAACATAGTCACTAGTATGTTATCAGTCTTCTCTCTTGACGTTTATCCTCTGTTATATCCAAGGTCTTCACTATCTTTTGTAACCCCATATATTGCATGTAAATTCAGAGTCAGTCCTAAAAAACTTTTAGAACCCATCCCAGTCTCTACTCCCGTTAGTGAGTCAGTCCTAGCTAAGAGGGTGTATAGAGATTGTCCAGTTTTAGTCCTTCATAAAATCACCTAAGCATATTTAGTAGAGTTAGATATGACTAACTTTAATGTAATTCTTGGCATAGTTTGGCTACATGCATGTTATGCCTCAGTCGACTACAAAACTAGAGTCGTAAAATTCCAGTTTCCAAATGATTCTGTCTTAGAATGACAGGGTAGTCCCCCAACATAAAAAGGTCATTTCATATCTTACCTCAAAGATAGGAAGATGATCTCAAAGGGTTATATCTACCATATAGTCTGGGTTAAGAATTCCGAGTTTGAAATCCCACCTCTTCAATCAGTTCCCGTAGTTAGTGAATTTCTAGAGGTTTTTCCTGAAGATCTGTCCGGAGTCCCTCCTGAGAAGGAGATCGACTTTAGGATAGACCTTATTCCAAATAAGAAACCCATCTCCATTCCTCCTTACATAATGTCTCCAGCTAAGCTTAAAGAGTTAAAAGATCAGCTAAGAGACCTCCTAGATAAAGGTTTCATCAGACCTAGCATCTCCCCATGGGGTGCTCCAGCTCTTTTCGTGCATATGAAAGATGGTTATCTCAGGATATGAATAGACTACCATCAGTTGAACAAAGTCACAATCAATAATAAGTATCCCATCCCCCAGGATTGATGACCTGTTTGACCAGCTTCAGAGTTAAAAAGTGTGACATTTCGAAGACAACCTTCAGAAGTTGGTATGGTCACTACAAATTTGTGGTTATGTCTTTTGGACTAACGAATGCTCCTGCAGCTTTTATAGACTTGATGAATAGGGTGTTCAAACAGTATTTAGACATGTTCGTTATTGTCTTCATAAATGATATTCTAGTCTACTCACGGAGTGAGGAGGAGCATGCTAATCATTTGAGAGTGGTGCTGCAAACTCTCAAGGATTGCTAACTATTCACCAAATTTAGCAAGTGTAAGTTTTGGTTGTAGCCAGTTGCTTTCCTAGGTCATGTAGTGTCGAATGAGGGCATTCGAGTGGATTCTCAGAAGATAGAAGCGGTAAAGAATTAGCCTAGACCCGCTTCTCCAACAGATATTAGGAGCTTTTTGGGCTTGGCTGGTTACTACAAGAGATTCGTTGAGGGGTTTTCATCCATAGATTCTCCATTGACTAGGCTGACTCAAAAGAAGGTCAAGTTCCAGTGGTCAGATGAGTGTGAGAGGAACTTCCAGGAGTTGAAAACTAGATTGACCACATCCCCAATTTTGACTCTACCAGAGGGTTCAGATGGTTTTATAGTATATTGTGATGTGTCTAGAATTGGCTTAGGTTGTGTTCTGATACATCATAGTAAGGTCATTGATTATGCCTCCAGACAACTTAAGATTCATGAGAAGAACTACCCGACTCATGATCTCGAGTTAGCAGCAGTGGTCTTTACTTTGAAGATTTGGAGACACTACTTGTATAGTGTCCATATGGATGTGTTTACTGACCATAAGAGCCTTTAATATGTATTCACGCAGAAAGAGTTGAACCTTTGTCAGAGAAGGTGGCTAGAGCTCCTCAAGGACTATGACATGATTGTGCTTTACTATCTGGGTAAGGCCAATGTAGTAGCTAATGAACTTAGTAGGTTGTCCATGGGTAGTGTATCACAGGTTAAGGAAGGAAAGAATGAATTAGCTAAGAATGTTCACAGGCTTGGTCGGTTAAGGGTTCTCCTTAAACATTTGTCAGAGGGTGGTGTCATTGTGCAGGATAGGTCAGAATCTTCACTGGTAATGGAGGTGAAGGAGAAGCAAGACAGTGATTCCATCTTACTTCACCTGAAAGGTGCTGTCCAGCAGCAGTGAGTAGAGGTTTTCTCTGTTATTAGGGTCGGCTATGCGTTCGTAAGGTAGGTGATCTGAGGCAGCAGATTTTGACAGAGGCTCATAGCTCCAGGTATTCCATCTATCCTGGTGCCACCAAGATGTACTTCGACCTACGAGAAGCCTATTGGTGGAATGATATAAAGAGGGACATTGATGATTTTATGGTTAAGTATCCCAACTCTCAGCTAGTGAAGGTAGAACATCAATGACCAGGTGGTATGACTCAGGAGATAGACATTCCTACTTGAAAGTGGGAGGTCATCAATATGGACTTCATTATAGGTTTACCTTGTACTCGTAAGAAGTATGATTCTATTTGGGAGATTATAGACAAGGTGACTAAATCAGCCCACTTCTTAGCTATCAAGACTACCGATTCAGCAGAGGATTATGCCAAACTCTACATCCTTGAGATAGTCAGGTTGCATGGAGTTCCCTTATCGATCATCTCATATATGGGTACTCAGTTCACATCCCAGTTTTGAAGGTCATTTCAGAAGGGTCTTGGTACTCAGGTTAATCTTAGCACAACTTTTCACCTGTAGACTGATGGCCAGGCAGAGTGTACCATTCAGACTTTAGATGATATGTTGAGAGCTTATGTAATAGACTTTAAAGGTAATTGGAATGATCACCTACCTTTTATAGAATTTGCCTACAATAACAGTTTTTACTCTAGCATTCAGATGGCTCCGTATGAGCCACTCTACGGGCGAAGGTGTAGATCACCTATAGGTTGGTTTGAGGTAGGTAAAGCAACTTTGATAGGTCCAGATTCAGTCCATGAGACTATGGAGAAAGTTCATCTTAATAGAGAAAGGTTGAAGGTGGCTCAAAAGTCGTCAGAAGTCCTATGCAGATGTGAGGAGAAACGAACTAGAATTTGAGGTTGATGATTGGGTGTTTCTGAAGGTGTCACCCATGAAGGGTGTGATGAAGTTCGGTAAGAAGGGGAAGATTAGTCCCCGATATGTAGATCCTTACAGGATTCTGAGGAGAGGTGGAAAAGTGGCTTATGAGTTGGAGTTGCCTGTAGACTTAGCATCGGTGCACTCAGTCTTTCATATATCTTTGGTGAAGAAATGCATTGGTGATCCAACTTTAGTTGTGCCTTTAGAGAGTGTGGGCGTGAAAGACAGTCTCTCTTATGAAGAGGTTCCAGTTGAGATTCTTGACCGTCAGATTCATATGTTGAGAAATAAGGAAGTTGCTTTAGTGAAAGTTTTATGGAGGAACTAGTCAGTTGAGGGAGCTACTTGGGAAGCAAAGGCATCCATGATGGCCAAGTACCCTCACCTCTTCCCTTCCGACCAAGTTTCAGCTTGAGGTAATAGTTCCATCCCAGTTCCTCAGTTTACTCTCATGCATCTCAGTCTATGTATCATGTTTCCTTAGCTATTCTGACATCTTCAGCATGTGTTTATGTCCTTAGAACTAAATTCAGTTAGATATCAGTTTCTAGTACTCAGTTGGTAGGGATTGCAACTCTTTTCCTCCAAACTCAGCTTGTTTAGCCTTCATTTGAGGATAAATGATCCCAAGGGGGAGATATTATAACACCCTATAAATTCAAATCCTAGAACCAGTCCAATATCACTAGGTGTGAAATAGTCTAAGTGTCAGTCAGAATCCACGGGCCAGATCTAGGAGTCATGGAAAAGTCCACGAGTCGTTGACTCAGCTCGTGGAAATCATATAAGAGGCCAGCAATTTTGAGGTCAAGTTCACGAGCTGGAACCACAGACTGTAGAACAGTCCACGATCTGTGGACTCCACTCATGAAAGTTAAACCTAAGACCCAACAGATCCCCAGGAACCATGACCAGCTTTCACGGACCATGGAATGATCTACGGATCATGGACTGGTGTCGTGAATCTCAGACCTGAGGGTCATAAATCCCTCAGGAATCATGGACAGGTTCCATGAGCCATGGATGGTTCCATAAGCCGTGAACCTTGTCCATAAATCTCAGACCCGCAGCTTGATTAAAAGGCCAGGAACCGCGACAAGGTTCCACGGGTTGTGGAAGCATCTACGGACCGTTGAACTTGAATCGCTAATTTTTCAAAAGTTTTCTTTTAATTTCTTAGAGGTATTTTAGACCCTTTCTTCTTATTTTAGCACCGACTATAAATAGTTTTAAGCTTATTTTATTAAGTCTAAACCTCCAAACAAAGTCAGTTTCAAAGAAGAAAAGAGCGTTCTTCTCCAAATTTCAGACCTAGGGGTTTCTCCTCCAAGCTTCAACTTCAGATTCTTTCAGGGATTATCATCCACCAGGTATGTGGGTATTCAATAAGGGTTTAGTTCACTCTTATGCCCAAAAATTTCAGACTTTCACAATGAATTTCATGATTTTAAAACTAGGGTTCTTACCCTTGTTAGTAGATTGTTACAGAAATCCATTCTCTTGATTTATACATGATTTCCATCTTGTTTTAATGAAGTATATATTAATGTTATTGAATTGCATGGGCTTTTACAAGGTTTTGAGGAACCAAGAATCTAGTCCTAAATTGTAGTATTTCCTGATGAATTAGTTTTCTTGAAAACTCAAACTTAGACTACTAATTGAGTTAAAGAGCAAAAATTAGCCAGCTTCAGTTTATTACAACTTTTTAGAAAAGTAGTGATTTCAGACCAGTCTAGTTCTATCTCAAAAAATTCAAAACTTCAATTTTAAATGAGCTATTAGTATTCAGTTTGGGAGTAGTATATAGCATCGAGTTGGACTAGGGTTCATCGTACCCTCAAGTCCCAGAACTATGTGCAATCGTAGGTTATTTAGCCCTTCAGTTAGGCCTCAGAAATAGTGATCACACTAGCCATGCCTTTATATTCTGATAAGGTATATTCGGTCCTCTCGATTGGGCATATATATCGGACTTGTCACGACCCAACCCGTCGTGAGCGGAACTCACCCAACCCTTGGATGAGCGAACCAATAGAGTTTAACCCTTACCTAGATTAACAGCCTAAAACCAGCAAGCAAAAAGTAAACTAACAATCAAATAATTCAATAACTAAACATAATTATTATCCTGCGGAAAATCCCTCCTAGGAACTGAAAGTCATTGTACCAAACATCAATACCAAATATCTAGAATATGGGAATGCAACCCCAAAAGACAAAATGAAATAGTTTTAAGTCCGAAACAAATGGATTGAAACTCTAAGATAACCCAAGGTAGCTCGAAACAAGCAGCTCACCCTTGAAAGTCATAAATCGCCGGTGCTAGATGCGAGGTCGCGTCTCAGTCGCTGGTAGATTTTCTGTACTCACCAAAAGAAAGACAAGTGCAGTATCAGTACACCACCACTATGTACTGGTAGGATCATCATCCAGTTTCCAAGTAAACAATATACATAACAGTACAACATATACAAGTAAATATATGGAAAACATGCAACAAGCATACATGACTTAGACTACAAGTCTCTACCTACCTTGTCCCAGCATGAAATCCATCTCTTACAGTCCTATACCACGAACCCATTAACTATACCCTTCAGTCTAGCCCGGACTCACCCTGGAATCCCCTCTAGACACATACTAAAGTAATGATTCAACCTGGCCTAAACCAAGGCCAACACAAAAGTTAAACAAGTTCCCGGCCACTCAAGGACCACCAACAATAGCACCTTTAACTAGACAACCCGATCCACTCACAGAACCAATACCAAGTATCACATTCAGTAAAATAACCCGGTCCACTCACAGAACCAATATCAACCAATGCAATATAATAGTGAATGAAACAATGCAAGATGTAATAAAGTAAACCCGTACCAGGCGTGGTACCCTTGCCAACCGAATGTTATACCCATACCAGGCGTGGTACCCATGCCAACCATGTGTTATACCAATACCAGGCGTGGTACTCGTGCCAATAATGTTTTATACCCGTACCAGGCATGGTACCCGAGCCAACCGAATGTCAACAAACCACAGTCAATATATGAACACACACAACTTGTAAAACCAACAAGTAAACACCATTCAATCACAGACTGTAAACAGGAACCTAGACATTCCACACAACTTCCCTAAGTAATGTAATGCATACAATCATTTAGACATGAGTACATGAATATATACACATTCACAGAAAATCATAAGCCATCACCTACCTCGAAATGTTCCAAGCTCTATTCGACCTGAGCTTTCCCGTGTTCCAGATTCCTCTCTCGTTCTTGGTCTAAAAACAACAAACAATACATAAAATTAACATACAAGGCTTGTACATTACCCGGATTATACCAAATCCCCAAACCCCAGGCCACCCATTATCATCCCACCCCTTTTCCGGGCTTTCCCACCATTAATTCTCCTAGTTCTATCATCTTTTAGAGATAAAACAGGGAATTAAACAACCTATGATCATAATAATGTACTTTAATCCATACCCAAGAACTCACATGTTTGGAATCTCCTTCCTTCTCCAAATTCCACCATCCCTAGGTTATTCTAACCTTCCCCAAATTCCCTCCTAGCAATTCTACCACATAGGAAATATAATACAAAGATTGGGGAACGAAAACCTTACCTTAGGGAAGAATTTTTACGGAGGAAGGAAGAAAAACGCCTGGAATCGCCTAGCCCTTCTCCCAAAATGAACTTGACAAAAACTGAATGTTTTGGGAGCTGTTTCTGCATTAAAAACCCATCGGCCCACTATAGCATTCCCTGCTCCGCTATAGCGGTAGCCCGCCGCTATAGCGGTCTTAAGTAGGTTGACCGCCCTTTAACCGCCGCTATAGCGGTAATTTCTACCACTATAGTGATGGCCGCTATCACGCGTGACCACGCTCGTCACGGAAAGAAAGTTCAGAAATCTTTCAGTTTTGGCCATTTCACAACACACCTGTTTCCCCCGATGTCCTGAAACATCCCCTTCACGTCAAACACGATTCCGGGAGTTCTACTTATCCAAATACGATTCTGAAAAGTCCCCCGAACTCCTTTATGTCTTGTCTACGTGGAAAACTAGCTTAATCCAAGACACCCTAACCTATCTTTACCCGGATTTCCCTAGACTCTACCTCGCTCTAAAACCGGCTGAGGCTAGCCTAGCCCAGAATTTCAAACTCTCAAACTCGGAGTTTTATAATTCTAAAACTTGGCACAATGGAACTACCCATAACTACAGACCCGGTCATTACAATAGATACCAATTTACCCATCGTTCATCCCCGAATGATCAACCCAAAATTACAGAAATAAAAGGAAGGAAGTGTAGTACCTGAATCCTCAAAAAATTGAGGGTACTTGTCCCGCATGCCCTTCTCAGTTTTCTAAGTGGGTTCCTCAACCGGGCGATGCTTCCACTGAACCTTCATCAAAATAATCACCTTTGTCCTCAACCTCTGGACATCCCGAGCAAGAATCAACACCGGCTCCTCCTCATAACGAAGATCCTTATAAAAAAGTACCTCATCCCACTTGATGATGTAGTCCCCATCCCCATGGTATCTCTTAAGCATGGATATATGGAATACCGAATGGACGCCAGACAAACTAGGTGGCAGTGCTAACTTGTAATCCACTGGCCCCATAATTTCAAGCACTTCAAACGGACCGATAAACCGAGGGCTAAGCTTGCCCTTCTTACCAAACCATATAACTTCTTTCATTGGCAATACCTTTAGCAATACTTGTTCACCAACCTGAAAGTCCATGTACCGGACCTTACGATCTGCATACTCCTTCTGCCTACTTTGAGCAGCCAACAACTTGGTCTGTATGCCCCTTACCTTTTTCTGCGCTTCCTTCACTAAATCTACTCCCAGAGGCTTCACATAACCTTCCTCAAACCACCCAACCGGTGATCTGCAGTTCCTCCCATACAGGGCCTCGAATGGTGCCATATCGATACTGGAGTGGTAGCTATTATTGTACGAGAATTCGCATAATGGTAGGTACTGGTCCCAATGACCACCAAAGTCCATTACACATGCTCTCAGCATGTCCTCCAGTACCTGAATCGTCCTCTCCGACTGACCATCAGTCTGAGGATGGAAGGTTGTGCTAAAAGTGAGTTGTGTACCCACCTCTTCATGTAACTTTCCCCAGAACTTAGAAGTAAACTGTGTACCTTTGTCTGAAATGATGGACAATAGTAGCCCATGCAGTCTCACAATCTCCTTCACGTAGATCTTAGCCAATTGCTGTGAATTGTAATCTACCCTGATCGGAATGAAATGAGCGGACTTGGTCAGCCTGTCAACAATGACCCAAATTGAGTCATACTTCCCCAATGTCTTTGGAAGACCCACCACGAAATCCATGGCTATCATTTCCCACTTCCACTCTGGAATTGGCATTCTCTGAAGTAGTCCTGCAGGTCTCTGATGCTCATACTTTACCTGCTGGCAGTTCTGACATTTGGACACAAAATCTACTATGCCCCTTTTCATCCCGGGCCACCAGTAATGTTGCCTCAAGTTCCTGTACATTTTGTTCACACCCGGATGAATTGAGTACCGCGAACCATGAGCTTCTATCAAGATTTTCTGAATTATATCGTCAACCCGAGGAACACAAATCCTCTCCCTGAAATGCAACACTCCACCAGAGTCTAACATGACATCTCTGGACTCCCCGGATATTACTTTGCCTCGCAATTTACCCAGTTTCGGATCTTGAAACTGTTTGTCTTTTATTTCCTCTATGAAGGTGTCCCTGACCTCAATGCTGGCCAACAACCCACCTTGATCTGAAACACCCAAGTGCATGAACTTGGCCTCCAAAGCCCGAATCTCCTTAGCCAATGGTCGTTTGGACTCCCCCAAACAAGCCAAGCTACCCATGCTAATAGTTTCCCGGCTCAATGCGTCTGCCACCACATTAGCCTTACCCGAATGGTACTGAATTGTCACATCATAATCCTTCAATAACTCCATCCATCTCCTTTGCCTTAGATTCAAATCCTTCTGAGTGAAAACGTGCTACAGACTGCGATGATCTGTGAATACCTCACACTTGACACCATAAAGATAGTGTCTCCAGATTTTCAGTGCAAAAACCACCGCTGCCAACTCTAAATTGTGAGTCGGGTAATTCCTCTCATGCACCTTCAACTGCCTGGATGCATAGGCTATCACATTCCTGTCCTACATCAACACAGCACCCAAACCAGAATGTGAAGCGTCACAGTAAACAACAAAGTCTTTACCTTCAACCGGTAAGGACAAAATAGGGGCTATGGTCAGAAGTGTCTTGAGCTTTTGGAAGCTCTCCTCGCACTTGTCAGACCACACGAACGGTACCCCCTTCTATGTCAGCCTGGTTAGGTGAGTAGCAATAGAAGCAAAATTCTTAACAAACCTCCGGTAGTACCCCGCGAGCCCAACAAAACTCCTCACCTTGGTCACAGATCTAGGCCAAACCCAACTATTGATTGCCTCAATTTTCTGGGGATCCACCATCACCCCTTTTTCTGACACTACATGCCCCAAGAATGCCACAGAAGTCAACCAAAACTCACACTTAGTGAATTTTGCATAAAGCTTTTGGTGCCTCAAGATATCCAGCACAATACAAAGATGATTAGCATGCTCCTCCCTACTCTTAGAGTAGATCAAAATATCATCGATGAACACGATATCGAAAGAATCCAAGTAGGAATTAAACACCCCATTCATCAAACTCATGAATATTGTCGGCGCATTGGTCAAACCAAACGATATTACTAGAAACTCATAGTGCCCATACCGGGTCTGAAAAGCAGTTTTCAGAATGTCCTCAAGTCTAATCTTTAGCTGATGGTACCCCGACCTCAATTCAATTTTTGAAAACACTGATGCACCCTGAAGATGGTCAAACAAATCATCTATACGGGGTAGAGGGTACTTATTCTGGATGGTCACCTTGTAAAACTGCCTATAATATGCACATCCGCATACTACCATCCTTCTTCTTTACAAAAAAGATCGGGGAACCCCAAGGTGAAGCACTGGGACGTATAAATCCCTTATCTAGGAGTTCCTACAGCTGAGTCTTAAGTTCCCTTAACTCTACCGGAGCCATTATATACGGAGGAATGGAAATGGGACGAGTGCCTGGCTCCAAATCAATACAAAAATCTATGTCTCTGTCCGGAGGCATACCAGGCAAGTCCGCTAGAAACACCTCTACAAATTCGGAAACCACTTGAACTGACTCAATAGGAGGAGACTCCACACTACCATCCCGGAGATGAGCCAAGAAGGCTAGATACCCCCTCCCCACTAGCTTCCTAGCCCGGACAAACGATATTATCTTAACTGGCTTAGGCCTGTACACACCTTCTCACTCTAGTCTATCCTTACCCAAAATTTCTAGATCCACAGTCTTGGTGTTACAGTTCAACACAACATGATAAGGAGATAGCCAGGTCTCTGCACCGTTCTGCAAGACTATACTAGACCTGTTTGGTACAACGAGATCAACAAACCTAGGCTCTGATACAATCTTTGTCATGACCCAACCCATCGTGAGTGACACCCACCCAACCCCTGGATGAGCAAACCAATAGAGTTCAACCCTTGCCTAGACTAACAGCCTAAAACCAGCAAGCGAAAAGTAAACTAACAATCAAATAATTCAATAACTAAACATAATTATTATCCTACGGAAAATCCCTCCTAGGAACTGAAAGTCATTGTACCAAACATCAATACCAAATATCTAGAATACGGGGATGCAACCCTAAAAGACAAAATGAAATAGTTTTAAGTCCGAAACAAATGGACTGAAACTCTAACATAACCCAAGGTAGCTCGAAACAAGAAGCTCACCCTTGAAAGTCAGAAATAGTCGGTGCTAGATGCGAGGTCGCGTCTCAGTCGCTGGTAGATTTCCTGTACTCACCAAAAGAAAGACAAGTGCAGTATCAGTACACCACCACTGTGTACTGGTAGGATCATCAGCCAGTTTCCAAGTTAATAGTATATATAACAGTACAACATATATAAGTAAATATATGGAAAACATGCAACAAGCATAGAAGCCCTAGACTACAAGTCACTACCTACCTTGTCCCAGCATGAAATCCATCTCTTACAGTTCTATACCACGAACATGAGCCATTAACTATACCCTTTGGTCTAGCCCGGACTCACCCTGGAATCCCCTCTACACACATACCAAAGTAATGATTCAATCCGGCCTAAACCAAGACCAACACAACAGTTAAACAAGTTCCGGCCACTCAAGGACCACCAACAATAGCACCTTTAACTAAACAACCCGGTCCACTCACGGAACCAATACCAAGTATCACATTCAGTAAAACAACCCGATCCACTCATGGAACCAATATCAACCAATGCAATACAATAGTCAATGAAACAATGCAAGATGCAATAAAGTAAACCCGTACCAGGCGTGGTACCCATGCCAACTGAATGTTATACCCGTACCAGGCATGGTACCCGTGCCAACCATGTGTTATACCCGTACCAGGCGTGGTACCCGTGCCAACCATGTGTTATACCCGTACCAGGCGTGGTACCCGTGCCAACCATGTGTTATACCCGTACCAGGCGTGGTACCCGAGCCAATCGAATGTCAACAAACCACAATCAATATATGAACACACACAACTTGTAAAACCAAAAAGTAAACACCGTTCAATCACAGACTGTAAACATGAACCTAGACATTCCATAAAACTTCCCTAAGTAATGTAATGCATACAATCACTTAGACATGAGTACATGAATATACACATTCACAGAAAATCATAGGCCATCACCTACCTCAAAATGTTCCAAGCTCTATTCGACCTGAGCTTTCCCGTGTTCCAGATTCCTCTCTCGTTCTTGGTCTAAAAATAACACACAGTACATATAATTAACACACAAGACCTGTACATTACCTGGATTATACCAAATCCCCAAACCCCAGGCTACCCATTATCATCCCACCCCTTTCCCGGGCTTTTCCACTATTATTTCTCCTAGTTCTATCATATTTTACGGATAAAATAGGGAATTAAACAACCTACGATTATAATAATGTACTTTAATCCATACCCAAGAACTCACATGCTTGGAATCCCCTTCCTTCTCTGAATTCCACCATCCCTAGGTTATTCAAACCTTTCCAAAATTCCCACCTAGCAATTCTACCGCATAGGAAACTTAATACAAAGATTGGGGAACTAAAACCTTACCTTAGGGAAGAATTTTGACGGAGGAAGGAAGAAAAACGCCTGGAATCGCCTAGCCCTTCTCCCAAAATGAACTTGAGAAAAACTGAATGTTTAAGGAGTTGTTTTTGCATTAAAAACCCGTCAGCCCGCTATAGCGGTCCCCCATCCACTATAGCGGTCCCGCTATAGCGGTAGCCCGCCGCTATAACGGTCTTAAGTAGGTTGACCGCCCTTTGACTGCCGCTATAGCGATAATTTTTAATGCTATAGCGGTGGCCGCTATCGCGCGTGACCGCGCTCGTCACAGACAGAAAGTCCAGAAATCTGCCAGTTTTGGCCATTTCACAACACACCTATTTCCCCCGACGTCCTGAAATAACCCCTTCACGTCAAACGCGATTTCAGGAGTTCTACTTACACAAATGCGATTCCGAAAAGTCCCCCGGACTCCTTTATGTCTTGGTTACGTGAAAAAATAGCTCAATCCAAGACACCCTAACCCATATTTACCCGGATTTCCCTAAACTCTACCTCGCTCCAAAACTGGCCGAGGCTAGCCTAGCCCAGAATTTCAAACTCCCAAATCCGGAGTTTTCTAACTCTAAAACTTGGCACGATGGAACTACCCGTAACGATGGACTCAGTCATTACAGGACTCCACGTTTACCTCACGTGGTTTATTTCAGTTAAAAGACTCTCCCACAATATCAATTTCAGTATAGTACCTCAAGCCCTCAGTTTATGTTTATTCTTAGTTTTATTATGTTTTCAGATTATTCTTGCATTTTAGTTCTTTTATGCATGACTATATTTTGGGCCTATGTACTATAGTTCAGTTCAGTTTATATAGATATCAGTATTTTAGCATGTTTACACATTCAGCCGGCTTTGCATGTCCCTCATGCTCAGTATATCCGAAGTACTAACAAATACTCTATGTGATGCATCCTATCATGATGCAGGTTCAGGTTCTCAGATTCAACCATGATTAGCTCGTATCGGTTCCATATTAGCGATATCTAGTGATGAGTCCTCATCATCCGAGGACATATCTTTACATGTTTTTTGAGTTAGTCAGTTGTACTTATTTTCAATATTTGGATTTTGTTGGGGGCTTGTCCCAGCAGCTCATCCGTATTAGAGGCTTTCAGACATAGAGTCAGACTCAGTTTATTCAGTTTGTCTTACTTTCTCAGAAAGTTGTTTATCTCAAATATTCTTGGTTGGATTATTTAGATTATATGTTTTATTCAGTTATGCTTCTGCTTAATTGGTATTATTTCAGAATGCTTACTGTATGCCAGATTCAGGGTTAGCTTGGGGTCACTTGTGATCCTAGGTCCTGTGTTATATCTAGAGGCTAGCCTGGGGGTGTGATAAATTATTCAGATCGGCGTCAAGGTGACTCCACTTATCTAGATTGACCTCAAGGTGACTCTACTCAATTCTCAGTGCCAAAGTGACTCTATTTATCCAGATCAGTGTCAAGGTGACTTTATTTATCCAGATCAACGTCAAGGTGACTCCATTTAATCTTTGGTGTCAAATTGACTCTACTTATCTAGATCGGTGTCAAAGTGACTTCACTCATTCAAATAGGTGTCAAGGTGATTCCATTTATCAAGACCATCATCAATGTGATGACCATTTATCCAGATCGTCAAGATGACAACCATTTATAAATATCATTGTCAAGGTGATGATCATTTATCTAGATCGTCAACGTGATAATCATTTATCCAGATTGGCGTTAAAGTGACTCCATTTGTTCAGATTGGTGTTAAGGTGATTCTATTTATCCAGATCGTCATCAAGGTGATGACCATTTATCCAGATCATCAAGGTGATGATCATTTATTAAGATCATTATCAAGGTGATGACCATTTATCCAAATCGTCAATGTGATGATCATTTATCCAGATTGGCATCAAAGTGACTCCATTTGTTAATACTGGTCTTAAGATGACTCCACTCAGTTCTGGGTGTCAAAGTGACTCCATTTATCCAGATCAACATCAAGGTGACTCCATTCAATCTTTAGTGTCAAAGTGACTCCACTTATCCATATCGGTGTCAAAGTGACTTCACTCATCCAAGTTGGTGTCAAGGTGACTTTATTTATCTAGATCGGTGTTAAGGTGACTCCACTCAATCCTTGGTGTCAAAGTGACTCTACTTACCTAGATCAGTGTTAAGGTGACTTCAATTATTCAAATCGGTGTCAAAGTAACTCCTCTTATCAAGATCGGTGGCAAGGTGATTTTACTTATTCGAATCGGCATCACAGTGATATTACATCAAAATTGGGTCGTCCTCCTTTCAATGAGACAAGATTGGGCCATTGACCTTTCAAAGAGACAAGTTAGGTCGTTCGCCTTTCAACAAGATAAGTTGGGAAGCCACCTCATTCAAAGTGTCATAGCACGTTCAAGTTGGATCATCCGCCTTTCAATGAGACATATACACAATCTTGCATTTTCAGCGTCTCACAATTCGACACAGGAATGATTTTGGAAGACAACATCGAAGGTATGTGATTATTTTCTGTCCTAGAACATTACTTCCTCGTTTATCATCTTTTCTTTAAAATACTTCAACCTCGTCAGCAAATGGAGAGTATTTTCAAAACTCTATCAATGTATGACATCATTTTGTGCACATGTCATACTTTTACTTTGTCGAGCCAAAATTGGCTACGCGTCAACATCTTTGTTCAAATATTCTTTCATCATCTCTTAGCAAAGAGGGGCAGTTGTTGACACTCAATTTTGGCCTGATATTTTTTAAAATTAATATTTTAAAACCTTTTATTCGTTAAATTGCACAAAATATAATTTTCTTATATATTTTCAATGTTAACATAATTTATTGATAATTATTCTCATTTTTTAAAATATTGAGATTTTTATCTATTTTAGTCAATTTTAATTATCATTAATTTTTATCGCAATCATTTATACATAAACAAATATTATTTTAATTTTATTAAATCATCAGTGGTCTTTAACTCCAATCACATTTTTACATATTATTAAATCTATTTTCATATTATATTTTAACACAGTCTGTTAATACATAAAATTGGAGAAGATATTTTCCACAGATAAATAAATAGTCTATGGATTTAGGTAAACCATGATTTTGAGCACAAATAGGAAAAGAGCTTTCTCTCCTAAAGGTTCTTAAAACAATCATTTCTTTTTGGGCCACCACCACGCCAGAGCTCCGACCACCCACAACTGTAACACCACCAACCCACCATCGTATTTTTTTCAACCCAAAACCTTTTTTCTCATCACTGTTCTTGTGAACAAACATGAACCAAACAACCAGCGGTTGCTTCTCCGACGAAAGCCACCATCACACCACTGCCTCCCTCCTCCTTTTTATTTTTCCAGCAAATAAGAACCACCATCAACTCACACCCAACAGACTTCCTCTCTCCCCGTCACTATTCTCTACCATCAAATGAATCATAACCCTCAGTTCAAACCCCTGAATCCCACTGTTCAATCTCGTCTCCCCCTTCTCCGATCAACAACCTCCATGAAACCACTATGAACCCACTACAAAACCGCCACCACCCTCTCTCCATTTTTTTTGGTGAAGCAGCTTCACACCACCGCAATAATAGCCACGAACTAGCAATCCCTAGATCTCCTCCCACACACACAAAACAACGAACCCACCACGATCTAGTCAGATTTGAAATTTTCCAGCGAACAACACAACAAAGAGAACACCACAAAATAGTCCCTCTTCCCGTTCTCCGTTCTTTGATGAATCAGTCATCACCATGAACTAGAAGCAACGACCGTCATAAGCTCCAAACTTTGGTGAGCTTCGAGTCGACTGTTTGAACTCCGGTAACGCCTTTGTCGTTCTCTATTTTAATTTCTAAATTGCTACCTGTTTGTTAAGTTATTTTTCTTATGATTATTGCTATTGCTAATAAATGGATTCAACATATATTTAAATTTTTAAGTTAATATGTTTCCCAACAAATTTGCTCTATTTACCATTATTATTGTGTTTGTTTTTTACTATTATTTTATTTGTTTTTGAAATTATTTTAATTACTTTTGCCCTTAAAATTTTCAATTTTTGTTTGTTTATTGTTTTCACGGACAGTAAATAATAGCAATTTAATTGGCCAATGAAAGAATTTCTCCATCAAATTTTCGAGGCCTCCCAATAATAAAAGACGAATGTTATTTTGAGTTTGATTATTTCATATTGAATATCAATTTAATTGGCCAATGAAGAAATTTTCGTCGATTTCCAAGGCCTCCAATATATATAAGACGAGTTTTATTTTTTTATTTATTATTTTATTAATTTATTTTGATAAATATTTGTTCAATACTAACACGTTTACTAAGTGTGTTTACAGGTACATGGAATTACTTTTCAAAGAAGAAATTCGAATTAAATTTCAAAGATGTTTTGAATTTTTTATTGTATTTATTTATTTTTAGCTAACGATAGGCAAATATTAGGTCATTTTTTTAAATATTTTTGACTAAACGATAGGCAAATATTAGGTTGTCTCGTTAAAAGTTTTTTCTTAGATTCTTCGGGTTTTGGAGAGTCTTTTTCTCTAATTGTGAAGAACCGAGGCATTTGTTTTATCTCCTTAATTGAAAAATGAGTTCAGACGAGAACCACCATTGTAGATTCTGAAGGATGCCTAACCCCTTCCCTTCGGAATAACTTGAACTCTTACCTAGAATCTAATTAGTTTCATAGACTAAAAGTTTTCTTTAATAGGTTTTCTAATTTTTCTAAAATTAGATGGCGACTTTAAACAATTATTGATGTTGTGTTTTATCGTGAAAAATAGGATGATAACAGTGTTCAGAGAAGATGTCTTCCCATTAAAAGACACATCCCACAAATCCTCCATGAAAATCTTTCCTATTGCAAATTCACCATCTGAGGAGTTAATACTAGACCCTCCTATAACTGCGCTACTACCCTCCTGTTCTCTTCCACAATCTAGTTCTACTTCTACTAATCCTACTGCTCCTAATACTATTTTTGTACCTGTGGCAGCCCCTACTGTTAATCCTGTATCTTCTACTAATCTCTCTTTGCCCATTGCAGTTCCTCATTCCAGCACCAAGAGTACATCTTCTAGTACACTAGCTCCAATAGCACAGAGGAAGTCAACCAGAGGCACTCATCCACCAGGATGGATGAAAGATTTTGTCTCCTTAACAGTCAAAGACAATATACTCTATCCTTTATCTGATCATGTCTCTTATGATGGTATCTCTACTAAGTATCAATTCTAATTGTCTTATTTCTCTAACATTGTAGAGCCTACATTATATGCAGAAGTTGTGCAAGATCCAATATGGGTAGAAGTAATGAAAGTTGAAGTTACAGCTCTTGAAACCAATAATACTTGGCAAGTGTATTACTACCTCAAGGTAAGAAGCCAATTGGCTGCAAATAGGTGTATAAAGTGAAGTATAAGGCTTCAGGGGAAGTAAAAAGGTTCAAGGCAAGACTAGTGGCCAAAGGTTTTAGTCAAAAGGAAGAAAATTGACTACCATGAAATATTTAGTATTGTGGTTAAAATGGTAACTCTCATGATTGTTTTGGCCATTGCAGCTGCTAGACACTGGCATATACACCAGATGGATGTCTTCAATGCCTTCCTGTAAGGTGATTTTGAAGATGAGATCTACATGGATCTTCCTCAAGGATTTCAAAGTCAGGGGGAGACTAAGCAGGGCTGCAGACTTCCAAAATCCTTGTATGGTTTAAAGCAAGCACCAAGGCAATAGAATGCAAAGATTCACAAGGCTCTTATCAGTTGTGTTTTTAGACAAAGTCAGTATGATTATTTTCATTACATTAAAGAAATTAACATTGGAACAATCATGATACTGGTCTATATTGATGACATACTTGTGACTGGAGACATACTTGATCAAATCATAGACACCAAGGCTGCTTTACACAAGGCATTTAAAATAAAGGATCTAGGTAAGCTAAATTATTTCTTAGGTATTGAGTTTGCAAGGTCCAACCAAGGTATTATTATGCATCAAAGGAAATATTCACTTGAACTAATCTTAGAAACATGCCTTAGTGCTGCAAAACCAGCTCCTACTCCTATGGATACCATTGCTAAGCTTACAACTAAGGAATATGATCAACACATCAAAGAGACTGCAAATCCTAGTGATGAAGTATTAACTGATCAAGGAGCAGATCAAAGGTTGATAGGCAAACTATGTTATCTTACTGTAACTAGACCAGACATTGCCTATAATGTACAAACTCTGATCCAGTTCCTACAGCAACCAAAATAATCACACATGAATATTACACTCAAAGTTATTAGGTATATAAAAGGTAAACTAGGACATGGTCTTCTAATGTCTAGCAACAATTAAGATGTTCTTATAGCTCATTATGATGCAGACTGGACTGCATATACTTTTTCTAGGAAGTTGTTACTGGCTTTACAATCAAACTTGGTAAATCTCTAGTGTCCTGGAAATCAAAGAAGCAATCAACTGTATCCAGAAGTTTAGCAGAGTCAGAATACAGAAGTCTTGCCTCTACGGTTGCAGAACTGACTTGGCTGAGTGGCTTGATCAAGGATCTTGGTATTCAACTACAATTACCTATTACTATCTTCAGCGACAGCAAAGCAGCATTACAAATGGCAGCAAATCTTGTCTATCATGAGAGAACTAAGTATATTGAGATAGACTGTCATTTCATAAAGGAGAAGATACAACAGGGCTTAATAAGGACTGAATATATCTCTACACATGATCAGCCTGCTGATGCACTAACCAAGAGCCTAACCATAGTTTAACATGAGTATCTTATATCCAAACTTGGTCTTACTAACCTGTTTGCAGTACCAAGTTTGAGGGAGAGTGTTGAGGAGTAAAGCAAAAGGTTAATCTTACACTAATACACATAGCCTACACAGTAAATAAATGAAACAATAACTACAATAATAGTTAGTTAGCATAGTAAAATCAGTTAGTTGTTAAGTTAGTTAGTTAGTTAGTTGATAGTTCACACTCTAGAATAGATCACTATATATACTCTTATATCTTGTATTATTAATCACTCTGATTGAATAATAAAGACTTCTGAATTCTCTCTACTATTCTCTTCTTCAACTGTCTTCTTCTTCTTCTCTTCTCTTCCTTTTCTTCTCTGTACTTATTTCTTTCTCATCTACTGTATACACATTGACATAATTATTACCAACTTCTCCAAACTTGATCCTCTATGTTCATATAATCTTGTGTTTCTTTCTATCCACACACTATAAATAACTTATGCAAAATATGCTTCGAGGATAGCTTGAGCAGTCCCCTTGCCTTTGGCAACTTATTATACTCATTTCCTATAATGACCTATTCCGACATTATGGGTAAACTATTCATGCAAAGAATCGGGTTGAAAAACTTCCGGGTTTGAGAGTTGAAAATTTTGGGTTAGGCTAGTCTCGGATGGATTTTGAGTGAGGTATGTTCTAGGGCAATCTGGGAAAGGATTGGATAAAATATCTTATGTTGAGCTAGTTTTTTGTTAGCTAAGACATTAAGGAGTCCAGAGAACTTTTTAGAAGTTAATTCGGGTGAGTAGAACTTCTGATATCAAAGTTGACGTAAAGGGGTTGGTTCAAAATGTCAGGATTTAAAGTGTATTGTAAAATAGGTAATTTTGGAGGATTTATCAAGGTTCTGTTCTATGTAAACTACTATAACGGCTGACACTGCGCAATAGCGATGACTGCTATAGCAGAGAAATTCTCGCTATAGCGAAAGTTAAGGAGGTCTGCACTGCCATAGCGGGCGGGTTCCGCTATGGAAGAGCCACTATAGCGGAGCGGGGACCACTATAATGGAGTAAGTCACTGTAAATGCAAAAACTTTCCCAAAAACATTCAGAATTTTCCAAGAATATTTTGGGGAAGGGCAGAGGCGATTTAGGCGATTCCATTTCCGTTTTTCACCAAATTTCTTCCTAAAGGTAAGTATTTTACTCCCCTGCCTTAGTATTCAATTCCCAGACCTTAGAATCAATAGTTATGGATTTGAGAAAAGGTTTGGCTTGACCTAAGAAGGTAGAATCTGGGTAATGGGGATTCTAGGGTGTAGATATTCTTGAGTTGTGATTACATTTACTTATTCATGATTAAACCACCATTATTTGCTTAATGTATCCGTAAAAATGTTAGTTTTAGATGAATTAATGGTGGAAAAGCCCTGGGATGGGTGGAAATGGTTTGACATGGAGATTAGGATTTGAGTATAATCAGGGGATTGTTAGGTTATTTAGAATGATTTTAGTATTATGTGTATTTATTTTAGACCAAGAACAAGCGGAAACTTCAGGGAACAGGAAGGCTCCAGTCCAGTAGAGCTTTCAGGCTATTCGAGGTAGGTGATGGTTGTTGTTTCTCATTTGCGATATGTATACATTGTAACTATTGCTTAGTATTGTATGTTCATTGCATGGTTTAGGGAATGGAATTATGCATGTCTAAATATCCAATTGTCAATCATGTAAAATGAACTTGCCTTTGTTACTTGTTGGTTTACAAGTGTGATTGTATTTATTATTTTGATTGTTGGATTTGTGTGTGACATTTTGTTGGCTTGGGTACCACGCATGGTACTAGATGTATATCAGTTGGCTCGGATACCATGCCTCATACGAAATACATATATCAGTTGGATCGGGTACCACGCCTAGTACGGAATCTGTAATGGTTGGCTCGAGTACCACGTCTGCTATGGGTTATTTATACTTGTTTGGTTGTGTTCTGTGTTTGGTTATATGAGTGGACCGGGTTATTTCTTGAATTATGATTATTGCATATTGGCCCATGAGTGGCCGGGTGGTTGTACTTAATTATGGGGTTGGTCCTTGTGTAGACCAAGATTGTATGTTGAACACTGTAGTTATTGTCCTAGGGATCCTTGGTTGGTCTGGGTTGCTTAAAAAGGGTTGGTTTGTTTGTAATTGTTGTTGTTTGGAGTGGTTGTTGGCACGTTTCATGTAGTTGGTAAGATAGGGGAGAACTGAGAGTCTGAGTTATATTGCTGGCTGGTTATACATGTTTTGTCCAGCTTTACTTAGCTTTAATTTAATGTTCATATGTTGTTCATCGGAGCTGGCCAATGATCCTACCAGTACACTGTAGTTTTGTGTACTGATACTGTACTTACTTTCCTTTTATGAGTACATGACATATTCCGGCGTCCGCTACGCGACCTCAGTTGTAGTCCTGCGTTTCTAGAAATCAAGGGTGAGCTACTTTTTACGGGCTACACTGGTTTCATCTAGTTTCTTCTATTCCATTATTTCAGAATTAGACTTCTTTATTTTTGGGGTTACATCCCCGCACTCTAGATGTTAGTAAATATTTTGGTACACGACTTTTAAATTCTAGAGGTGTATTTCCACAGGATATTTATTATTAGTATTTTTAGCTATGAATGCTAGTTTAATTTAATACATCTGGTTTTGAGATGTTAGTTTCGCTAAGTGTTGGTTGATTTATTAGTTCACTCATCCGAAGGTTTGGGTGGGTGCCACTCGCGACGATTTGGATCATGA
The DNA here is from genome assembly GCA_003996215.1 of Jaltomata sinuosa. NCBI lineage: Eukaryota > Viridiplantae > Streptophyta > Magnoliopsida > Solanales > Solanaceae > Jaltomata > Jaltomata sinuosa. The sequence continues at coordinate 25,003 of QJPP01004587.1, read as the reverse complement.
CATTTCCACTCTTGTTTCCATGTCCCTATGTTTTTGTATACCTTAAGTCACTTCAATATCTCCTACTAAATCTGTCTACAGACATAATATTCAAAGAAAATATGGTGTTGTGTCTCAGGATGAGACTTGCATAGAACACAAACACCGGCAACTATAGTATACCATTTCAACAGCAGGTCCTGAGTTCTGAGTCTTCCCCGTAGTGAAATACTGAGAATGAATAAATTCCTAGCATGAAAAACATTGTGACAAACTAAGATACTTGAGGGAACATTTGGTATAGTGCCTCTCAAAGCTTTGTATACTTCATGAATGTGAAATTTTCCTTGATTTATCAGTTTCAGAGGATTTGCTATGACCTGCCAGTGCTTCCTCGTGTTGGGAATCTTCCTCACTATCCAAGATAACTACGTACTTTGGTGTTTATATTGTAAGCAAATTTTGATATTTGGTATAGTATGTATGCACCCAGGTAATCCACAACTTTTGCTTGTTTTGACTTAAAGTCCACAATAGCTTACAGTTTGCAGCTTGATTTCAGATTTTCATATTGAGTACATTTAGCCCTCCTTGTAGCCTTTGGTAAGCAAATTTTGTCCCATGCCACTATGACCTTTTCTGATACAGTATCTTCTCTTATCCATAAATAGGTTCTGCACACTGCTTCAATAAATTTAACTCTCTTCTGAGGTGATAAGAACAGCTGAGATCAGTAATCTTAGACCCAAACAGCACAGTCCTAACCAACTATAATATGTCAACATAGGAAGACTCCTAGATATCCATGAAATGATTCTAGCTGTTATTTTATCTACCAAAGGTTTGCTTTGATCCACACTTAAATCTCTTTGTGGATAAGGGCACTTCCAAGTACTTGATAGGTACTTCTCCAATCTCAAATTATAACACTCTGTAAGTTTGGGCCATATTAAACTAGTTAAATACGTGTGATTTGAACCAAATTATGATTATCACGTGTGTGAGGTTAGATATCTATCCTAAAGGATGAGAAATTGAATTTGGGTTCTAACGCATCGAATTGTTTGCCAATTGGACTTTCTTACGAAAAGTTATGGATGTTTTATGAAATTACCATGCAAAAGTTAAAAATTATCCAAGTGTGTGAAGTTGGGGTGACCTTGACCGGCGAGGCTAAGAGAAAGGGATGGCCTTGCTTTGGATCTCGCCCACGAGGTTGAGATAAAGGCCTGATCTCGCTCTAGATCTTGCCTAACGAGGCTGAGAGTGAGAAGGACCTCGCTCCACGAGCCCATCCCTCTTACTCTCGGCTTCGCCTAGCAAGATGTTTCAATCCCAGTAAGACTTGGTCTAGGCTATATAAATATCTATTAGCTCAGGATTTGATGTACACTAGGTTTTTGGACAAAAAATTGGAGAGAAAACACGCTAAGTCTTCTCTCAAACACCTAAGGTGAGTTCTTATTCAAATCTTTCGATTATAACATTGATTTTTACCGCAATTTAACATGATGATCATCATTCTAATTCGTAGATCTTGAGAGTTTGATTCTAGATCATTGAAGAGGATTACTTGAGATTCTTAGAGAGCTATTGTTGAAGATTGTAAGCACGTTTAGAGTGTTCTTAGCAAGGATTAGAGATATGCATAGTTTTCAAAACTCACTCTTGAAGTATATCTATTTTTTCAACTAAATCTTCTCGTGAAGTATGGAATTTACAACATATGTCTCTTTGGAACACGTTTTAACCACAAAGAGGATTTTAACAAGACTTTATGTGCGTGATGGATAAGCTCGCATAAAGTCTTTGTCACAACTCACATCTAACACTTAGACCGTGACAAGGCACCTAACAAACTTCTACCCATAACGAGAACCCCTAATCTAAGCATACATATAATTAAAAGATAAGAAAGAATTATACTCAAAGTCTCATAATATAAAGATAAGTGCGAAAATAAAATATGAATACCGAGTGTACCCATAAATCCATAATATGTCTAAATTATGAAACTACTAGTCTGAATACAAAAGTATGAGATGCAGCTCGGAGCACTACTAAGTCAACTAAGGAAGAAGAGGACCATGATCTAATGGTGTCTCACCTTGACTGATCTAGATTGAAGAAAACAGGAATTATCAGATATTGGCTACCTGGTAATTGTTAACAATACCCACACACATACAAATATTAACAAGCATGAGTCTAAAATACTTAGAAAGATCATCGTCACTTTCTTCAGCTTACCCTGGGGCAAGTCTTACAAATCCATCATAATGCATAAAAGCAATTAAATAATACAAGTAAAATAATCTAATATACAAATACTAAAGCTGAAGCTGAAACCATGCGGCATAAACAAGCAACACACGAAATACACTGAATTTGAATCTATGTTTGGGGGCACGATACATATTTTTCCATGTCTTACCCCATCTTCTAGAGTGAGGATTATTTACCCACAATCTTACCCGGATTACTTATAGCTCTAGCATCTACCTCGATCGAACTCAAGGGGGCTTGATAGAGTATGCTCCTCCGAAGATATGATAAAGTGGAATAAGTGTCCAATCAATATCAAGTCAAGACTTTACATATATAACAAGTATCTATTTAAGAAAAAATATGCTAAAGAACTCATATGATCATTACTTTAGACACTTGAAAATTACCTAATATAGACCATGCTTGCATATTCACACGAACTAAATGATTAAAATGCATACATACAATGCAAATCATATGCTTTTTATGAAAAGCAAGTTATCTGAGAGTTTAAGCCTCAATTTTATTATAACCAATACATAAACCTCTCTTAAAGTGCCAAATTCTCTTCAAACGACCTCCAATAGCGTCAATCTGATCATTTGAAATTGAAGTCCAAGAATATATCCATAGTGAACTTCAATAAAGTTACGGTATGCCTGGCCTCTTCTCCTAAGGAATGCTAGTCTTAGTAAATAAAGAGCAATTCCAATCTTTTCATTTCAAAGACACCGTCAAAACGCTTGGGATCCTATTCCCATTGTTGTTCGCCTCTTTCTTTCTTCAGGTTAAATAAATAATGATTTTCTTGTTTCCAAAAATTGATCTAAATTTTTTTTAGATGCCAACAACCAAGTAGAGTGGGATTGATCCATTAAATACACCATAAGTTATAGTCCAGTTAATTACCATACCATCCTATGTAATGAAAACTTGACCCACAACTTTAATTTTTAATTACCCGCTTCTATATGTGACACGTTAAAATTAGTAAACTACAAGTAAATGAAATAACTCTAAAATTTACATGGAAAAATATCGGATCGTTATATTCTCCCCCACTGAAAAATAACGTTTGTCCTCGAACGTGGAAAAATCATACACGTGGTCAAAGAAAAAAATCACTTGTTTTTTATTATTTTAATTGAAGAAAATTAATTTTGATACTATTATCATCTAACAAGGATACTAATACTAATTATGATACAACTTATTTCAAAGTAAATAACCAAAAAGAAATAGGGTGAAGTATCAAAAATACACCTAACTATCTCTTTTATTGAGTTTCGTACCTAAACTATTGAAAGTGTGAGTTTCATACCTAAACTAGCACTCATTAGTTTGAGAAAGGCGAAATGATCTGGGAGACCCCTGTACTTGTCTCCGTTTGTGATTTGAACCCTCCTACTCATCCATTTGTCAACTGAACCCTTAAACTTAATAAAACACAATATTTAAAACCCCTTTGACCATTGACCAAGCTTATGTGGCATTAATGTTGCTGTGTTGAAAATATGTGTGTTTACACGTGTTTGAAAGCGAGTAAAAATAATATTTTACATTTAAAAATATTAAAATTTAAAAAAAACAATAACGATTTTTCAAAAATATATATATATTTCTTCATATTCTATCATCCTCCCCACCCCCCTCCTTCGACTTTCTTCTTCTTCTATCACCCCCCGCCACCCCCTTTCAACTTTCTTCTTCTCCATCTCCAACCCACTCTCCTTTCTTCTTCAAATTCACCCACCACATCCTCCTCCTCCTCCTCCTCCCCCTCCCCCTCCCCCTCCCCCTTCCTCCTCCTCCTCCTCCTCCTTCTCCTTCTCCTTCTCCTTCTCCTTCTCCTTCTCCTTCTTCTTCTTCTTCTTCTTCTTCTTCTTCTTCTTCTTCTTCTTCTTCTTCTTCTTCTTCTTATTAACGTCCCCCCTTCATTCTGCCCCTGCACCCCCCCTTCTTCTCCCACGCACACACCCACTCAAAAAAAAATCAATCCCATAAATATTTTTCTAAATTTTTAGTTTTTTTCATTTGTGTTAGCTGCATTCAAAGAGGAAGTGTGGGTATAGATATGTAAATGGTGATGTTGGGTATTGAAAAATCATATACTCCATTGATAAGCTTGAGAAAGCTTGAAAAACAACAAATGGGATTTTGCGAATTTGTGAAATTAATTCAAAATTGTGATTGAAGTTTATGTTTGTGAACATGTAGTTAAAATTTCAAGCCAAATGAAAAGGATTTCACATATTTGACATGAATTTGGTGCTTATTTTATGAGCAAATATAAAAAAATAACAAAATACAAAAATGATCTGAAAAATAAGAAGAGAGAAAGAGGGGGTGTGGGTTCTGATGAAGAAAAAGAGAAAGGAGTGGGAAAGAGAGTAAAAGGGAGAGGGTGGAGGAGGGGGGATCTGATGAAGAAGAAAAGTGAAGAGGGAAATGAATGGGTGATTTGAAGAAGAAGAAGAAGAGGGGTGGGGTGGAGTGGGACAGGGAGGGGGGGGGGGAATGTTAAGGATATTTGATTTAATTATTTTTTTAATACTTAATTTCTTATGTGGCAATTTCAAATGATGTGGAAATTTGTGTGTCCACTTTTGTGTTACACGCACACTGAGCAATCATAAAAGTGATTTAAAATATTGTGTTCTAATGAGTTTAAGGGTTCAGTTGACAAAAAGGTGCGTAGGAGAGTTTAACTTACAAATGAAGACAAGTACAGAGGTCTCCCCGGTCATTTCGCCTTTGAGAATACCCCTCAATTAATATGTGATGGTGTGTGTACTACACTCTCTATTTTATTTTAAAAATCCTGTCACATGACACTCCGCGTGATTTTTTTTTTCACTTTGATAAAAATTAAATAAATTATTAGTATTAGATTAAAAATTAAATATTCACCGTGTTGAAAAATGATGAAGAAGAAGGGAAAAGTTTAGGGTAATATCAATTGAATTTTTTTTTAAAAATGACGTATCAACTAAAAAAAATGTCACGTCATCAGAATATTTAATGGTCTGCCGCACCTAAATGTGTTTGCATACAAACACTTAGTCCAGTCAACGTTGAGGTGTGTTTTTCAAACTAATGAATGATAGTTTAGGTATGAAACTCATACTTCCAATAATTTAGGTATGAAACTCAAAAAAGAAAGAATAGTTTTGGTGTGTTTTTGATACTTCACTCAAATAAATAAGATATTCCCTGCGTTTCAATTTGTTTGGCCTACTTTTCTTTTTAATACGTTTAAAAAAGAATGCCTCTTTACTTTTTAACAACTTTTCAATTTCAACTTTCCACATAGTATGTTTAAAACCACAAGATTAAAGAACATTTTAGTATATTTGATGTATCTTTAATTATTACCACAAGATTAAAAAATCTTCCTTATTTTCTTAAACTATATGTTAAGTCAAAATAGGTCAAACAAATTGAAACGGATGGAGTAATAGATTAAATTTTAGCCGAAGGCGCAGTATCTTAGATACGAAACGACCCCTTGGGGTTCCTAATAGGCGTGTGCGCACATTCGATTGCAAACGGAATCGATACTCGCAGGCTCAGGGTTTGCGAATTTAGGGCTTATAAAGGGGAGATCTAGAAGCTTCTTACTCAGATCCCAATTTGCAGTGAACGATGGCGCCTCTTCCAGGACTATACTCAGGAACCAGCACTCTTGCTCTCGTAATCATTTTTCTTCTTTCTTCTTCACTGCATCTCACTGTACATCTGAATAAAATTCTCCCTTTTTTCATTATTTGTTCATCTTGAAATATTGATGGATTTGATCGGTGGCAGGTGGCCCGCGCATCGGCATTCACGTTTGGACTCGCTTATGGAAGCGTTAAGCTCAAGTATCTCAGGGTATTTTCCTCCCCTTTTGATTTTTTTAATCTTAGATAAGTGATTATTTTAAGAGCAGAACAGATATGTAAGATTCATATAGCCAATGCTTTTTCTTCATTATTCTCACCATTTCTTCACTACTCTATTTCCTTATCATACTGTTCTTTTATGAGTTACTTCGGCCCTCGAAAACAACCTCTCTACCTTTAGTGGCGAATTTATGCATAAAAATGGGTCACGTGAACCCGTGGTCATCCGACTAAAATTGATATATTATTTGTATAATTCTTAAAATATATCTAATATTATCCGAAGGCACGCATGGTTAAAAGAGATTGAGTGGTGCACTGGTTGAGAGCTGATCTTAATCCCTTTAGGTCAAGGGATTGAACCCCACTTACTGCCATTTTGTGTCTTTTCAAAGTTTTTTTTTCTAAAGCAGCCTTCCTTATTAAAGCTCTGCCCCCGCTTTCTTTCTTTTTTCTAAAAATTATTCAATGCAGAACAGTAGCCAAAACATGTAAACTGATGATATTTTTTGTGATAATGTAATTTATTATCGTTTGCTCGTCAAGTTGTTGTCACTATAAAATTTTATATCTTATCTTGAAATACAATGGTGCGCCCATCATCTTTTTTTTTTGACAAGGATGGTGCACCCATCATCTTGGAATCCCTGATTCACCTTTGTCTACCTTCTGGACCATGTCACATGAACTGCACTGCAGGTTTAAACTCCCAAAAGAATGATGTCAAATTGTCAATTAGTAAACTCATTCTTTTGGTAATTCTGGAGGTTTACTAATTGACAATTACTCATTCTTTAGTAAAATTTACTGGGAGTTTACTAATTGACAATTTGACATCATTCTTTTGGTATGGTGTGGTAATTCTGGACCATGTCACATGAACGGCACTGCAGGTATTGCACCCTGCTAAGATACTGGGCTTGTTGGATTTTGAAATCTAGGACCGGGAAATGGATAATGTAGCAGATAATCCCTGATGTACTAAATGTTTAAATATGTTGAATTAAGCTTTACTCCTTTTGGCCAGTTCAATAAAACTGATCTTCAACCAACCACTGACGACATAGATAGGATAAGATTGGCTCACTATATACACTTAACTCTATTTAGGCATGATGTCTTTCCAAATAATAAAACCCGTAAAACTTATCGTGTTTAAGGGTTTCTGATTTTACAATACCCCAGCTGGTTCTGCAGTGTGTTTTCTCATTTCTCAACTCTCCTGGCCCCTCCGTCTTCCTTAATTTCTCTTTCCCTTCAGCTGCTGGTGAATGCTAGTCTTTCTACTTAGGCTTTGCTGCAAAGATTTTAACCAAAATGATCCGCCAACTATTGCCTCAAGTCTCACTTAGTTGATCAGTAAAAATGATCTGAATAATCCTTTGACTTGCTAGGCTCGTGACCAAAAGTGTCAAACTTTAACTGGGTTCAGCAACTAGAGAAACACTACTCACGTGGCTGCTTAATGTAAATGCTGGTATTAAAAAGAAAAAAATTCATTGGAATCTTGTTTGAAGCATCAGGACTCTAGATTTTCAGGCACAAGATTGGTGGAAGCAGTCATTTGCTCTTCTCTCTTCTCTTTCTGTATTTTAACAATACACATCTCTTTACATTTGGCACGCGCAACTTAAGCCAAAACACAATTTCGATTTATACAATCCAAGGTTTTAACATCTTACAATTGTAATTGCGCAACAAGAATGCCTGTCTCAAACAAGTTGGGTCAGCTATATGAAACTTCACTGACCAAGTTACTCCGTTTAAACTCATCTAAGGCCAGGCCAATATTATATAAAATATAATACTAATAAAAATAGTTCTTTTAAAAGAAATAATAATAAAAGCAAGTACTAGACGTTTGTTATATTTTCTATTGATGTATAAATCTCTGAAAGGTTGAACAACTCCTAAAAAAGATAGGATATCAAATGAAAGTGCTAACATGACTAAAATGTATTCTCAACTTCTTGAAAAACCTAGGACGTAAAATAGAAGTGCTAACACGACTAAAACATATTTTCAACTAATAGGCATCTCTTATTAGATCTTTTTCTTCCATTGTGCTCCATCGTTTGTTGACTCTGCATGGCCAAGAAACCATAGATCCTTCGAGACAACTTGTAACATCTTCCCTTACCCTTGTTTCATATCTACGAATTGGGGCATCTGCAAGTCAACGTAGGATATGATCATGCCATCTCAAGCGACCTCTCATTTCATCCTCGGTTTGTCACTTGAACCTTCTCGTGGATGTGATCCTTTATAATATTGTTTAGTCTTGTATAACCGCACATCCATCTTAGCATTCACATCTCTATGACATTCATCTTGCAAATGCGTTAGACTTAAGCAAGCCAACATTTACTCCAATATTACAATTGTAATTGTGAATGAGGTATTCCCTTTCTATACCTGATTTGATATGCTTTACTTGAGTTGAGGGTCTACTAGAAACAGCCTCTCTACCTTCACCTCTCCCTTCACAAGGTAGGGGTAAGGCTGCCTACACTCCACCCTCCTCGGACCCACTTGTGGGATTACACTGGGTATGTTATTGTTGTTAATTGCGAATGAGGAAAAATGGTAGGCTAAGATTTTGTATGCTTCTATTGTGTTATCTATATCCAAGTTGGCAGTTTATAGGTAGGTAAATTTGTTGATATTAGTATATGACCTGGATTCTTTCCCCCCGCAAATAGTGCTGCCTAACAATGACGTGATGGGCTTGGTAAATAGAATGATAATTTGGGTCACTTTAGATCATGAACCAAGTGAAACCACAAGGGATGGTCTATGGATCATCTAGGGAAAACTTGAGGATCTTGTCTCCAAAAGAAGAAATTTATCCAGAAAATAGTAAACAAGATATAAAAATAGGCTCCATGTCATCACCATCTTTTCTATGTCATAATATTCATCTTCTTCGACTGCGACCAAAACTTAAGAGAACCAAAAACATTGACCTGGTAGGACATGAATATGGGCACCAGGATTGTTTTACTTGATCACAGAATGAATATGGGCGCATCATCTTTTGTAGCTTTTTAAACTTAAAACACCAAGAAATTGGAGATGTAAGAGAGAGCTTCCATACTGAATGAGAAGCTCTCTTGAAGAATATCACCTTCAATCTGGGGTTTGTTCCAAATCTCAACTGGATAATATGCTGTTAATGCCACCTAGAAATTCACAAAAGTGGTGCGTCGTGAGAATAACATTGTTACGTTGGAAGTTTCTGTGCTACTTATCCTTGTATCAACTGTTACTATTTCTTTTCTTTATAGAGAGATGTTTGTAATGATAGTTAATTCTAGCTGATTTGCCTTTTTCAATCAGAGTAATTGTGACACTTCTTACCCTCTATATTTTATTTTCTAGGCGAAGGCCAAGTCTCAAAAGAAGGCTGAAGCTAAGGCACATCATTGAAAGATAATGCATGGTGGATTTGCTGTTTGCTGATAGAATAAGATGACGTTTAAACTGTATCACTTTTGGCCCGATGCTTAGGAGAATTAGATTCTGACTTGTAGCTGTTCAATATTGTGTTGAGAGCTTTTAGGTAGTTTTGTTGTTTTTAATGGTTCTGTGGTTTCTCGGCAATCCAATTTTAAAGACTGCATGATAGAACAGACTACAAAATAATCGTTTTTGTTAGACAAAAAAACCTGAGGCGAAAAAGGCCTTAAGTGATGGTTGTCCATCAATCAGCAAGATATGCTGATTTGCTGTCATGCCGAGCTAAGAATTTACTGTTACTAGTCCAATGGGTTCTTTTTAGGGGGAGATAGAGTGAATGAACGCATCAAATATGTGAAATGCCTCTTCTTCACATTCCTTTTTCTTATTGTTCTACTCCATTGAGGAGTGAGGCAGCATTCAATGTGTCCCTTACCTCTTAATACTCCTTACCTTTTAGGGGGATTATAAAATGGTGGCATGTTCCTCCAACAATCTGGAAATGCCCGTCATCTCAATTTCATTGACAATACGAACTGGCGAGTGGTGTCTACCCGGCAGTGTTCTTTACTACTATTGTTTTTATATTCCGGGTATAATTGGCCTTTTTGACTTTTTGGTATTACTTTTATTAACTGCTTGCCTTGCTGAGCTGAAACTTATGTACGAAGTACTATCCAGTTAACTCCATTTACTTGAGATCCGGAGCTCTTAATAAAGCATAAAGCTGCGATTTCTTGCCTCGGATGGACAGCTGACCATGCCAAATTGCAAAGGCCGGCAGGCAAGGTGGGGTAAAACGGATAAAACAAAAACAATATAAGTGATTCCCTCTTAAGACTTTGCTTCTTGAGCATCTCTTCCCCCTAGCCAGCTTGCCTTACAGATGGCTGAATGAAAAGACTGATCACAAAATATAGAAGTAGCAGAAATAACTCGAGCTTGGTGGTAATAATTCGAATTGCACATAGGCCAGTACTCTGAATATTGTGTAGTATACATGAGATACAGTAGAAATCGGAATGATACTGCGCCAATTGGTTTACCCATAATTTGGTGAACCTGACAAGACACGCCAGTATTCGACTAAGCAGGTTCTTGGAAACAAACTGTTGAATAACTTTTTGGCGAGCTGAGCAAATGTTATTTGAGCGATTGTAAGAACATCCTGACCCTGTTAAGAAGGATAAGCACACAAAAGTCAATAGCCTTGTTTTCAAAAAGCATACAGTAATAAGCTCAATCAATGGAGATGATGGATGTGGTTGATATTTTGAGGAAAAGTGATAAAAAGTGTCGGCTACTCTTCAATTGGGATGGCAACAAAATTACATTAAGGCCCATGACATATGTAGCTTATTAGTCATAGGTTCAATTATCTCGACATGGAACATGAATATATATGTAAAAATCATTAAAATTTAGTAAATATTATTCCATGCGTTTCAAAAAGATAACACTAAACTCTAACGCATGAAGTCTATGATCAGCGTTGCTCTTCTGCCTGCTCTGAGCTACCCAAAGTCTGTCCTGAATCACTCAGACTCTGTTTAAGGAATCGCAAAAAAAATTTGTACTCTGTGGCCTAGACTCCAAACCATCAAACCAACCACAGGCAATCTGCAATGCCTACTTTATAATGACTCGAAAGGTTCCATGTCAATACTCAAATGGAAACTATAATTATAAGCAAACTCTGCTAAAGGCACAAACTTATCCCAAAAACCTCCAAAGTCAAGAACACAGGCCCAAAGCATGTCCTCCTGGACCTAGATAGTTCTCTTGGACTGGCCATCTGTCTGAGGGTGGAATATGGTACTAAGTTGAACCTTTGTACCCAAGTCTCGTTGAATTTCCCTCCAAAAATGAGATATGAACTGAGTGCCTCGGTAGGAAATAATAGAAGTTGGGACCCTATTCAACCGAACAATCTCACAAAGGTAAATTTGAGTCAACCTCTCTACACCGTAAGTAGTCTAGACCGGTAAGAAGTGCACTCACTTAGTCAGCCGATCAACAATTACCCAAATGGAGTCAAATCCTCAAGAAGTATGTGGCAAGCCAACTACGAAGTTCACAGTAATCCCTTCCCATGTCTATTCATGAATGGGAAGTCGTTGCATCAAATCACCAGGTCTCATGTGCTCGAACTTAATCTGCTAACAATTCAAGCACTAAGATACAAACTCCACTACGTCCTACTTCATACTTCTCCACTAGTAAAGCTGACTCAAATCTCTGTACATCTTGGCTGCGCCAGGATAGATGGAATATCTAGAATAATGTGCCTCCCGGAGAATCAACTGAATCAAATCATCATCTTTCGATATACAAAGACAACTATTAAACCTAAGAACACCATCTGAATCTAGAGTAGATCGACTGGCCTTACCCCAAACCACCTGATCACGAAGGTCACACTACTGCTGATCCTCAAACAGACGGCTCTAAATCTGATCAACCAAGGTATAACGAACCTCAATACTGGTGAAAACTCTGCTAGGATCTGAGAAGTCAAACCGAACTAAACGATTAGCCAAGAACTGGATGTCCAAAGCCAACGGCCGCTCTGAAACTAAAAGTGAAGATAGGTTGCCCATACTCATTATCTTTTGACTCAAGGCATCTGCTACCATGTTTTCCTTGCCCGGATGATACAGAATAGTGAAGTCATAGTCCTTCAGTAAATCAATCCATCTCCTCTGCCTAGAGTTCAGCTCTCGCTTACTCATGATGTACTGAAGACTACGGTGATCGGTGAATATCTCACAGTGAACCCTATATAAGTAGTGCCTCCAAATCTTGAGAATGAAGACTACTGCCGCCATTTTCAAGTCATGAGTAGGGTAGTTGCGCTCGTGAACCTTCAGTTATCTCAATGCATAAGCTATCACATGACCCTACTGCATCAACACACAACCAAGACCAACCTCGAAAGCATCACAATATACCAAGAAACTCTGACCCTTAACTGGAAAAGTCAACACTGGAGCTGAATTCAACAAGGCCTTATGCCTCTGAAAGCTATCCTAACACTTATCCGACCATTCAAATGGGACATCCTTCCTAGTCAGCATAGTCAAAGGTGTTACTATGGAAGAGAACCCCTTGATGAACCTCCTGTAGTACCCTGCTAACCCAATAAAGTTGTGAACTTTGGTAGGAGTGGTCGGTCTTGGACAATCATAAACTGCTTATATCTTACCCCAGGTCCATTCTAATTCCATTCTTAGACACCACGTGCCCTAGGAATGCAACTGACTCAAGCTAAAACTTGCACTTTAAGAACTTGGCACAAAATCGATGATCTCTCAAAGTCTGGAGGATAACCCTCAAGTGCTGCTCATGATCATCTTTACTCCTCGAGTATATCAGGATGTCGTCTATGAAAACTATCACAAATAAGTCCAAGTACGGGCTAAGCACTCTATGCATCAAGTCCATGAAAGTTGCGGAGGCATTAGTCAACCCAAAAGACATTACCAGGAACTCATAGTGGTCATAACGTGTCCTAAATGTAGTCTTAGGGATGTCCTCTGCCCTAATCCTCAACTGATGGTAGTCGGACCTCAAATATATCTTCGAAAACATGGCTAAACCCTAAAGTTGATCAAACAAGTCATCTATGCATGGCATCAGATACCTATTCTTCACAGTCACCTTATTCAGCTGTCGATAATCAATATACATCCGCATTGACCCATCTTTCTTCTTCACAAATAGAATAGGATCATCCCAAGGTGACACACTCGGCCTAATGAAACCCTTAGCTAAAAAATCCTAGAACTGCTCCTTAAGCTCTCTCAACTCAGCTGGAGCCATACGGTAAGGAGAAATGGAAATAGGCCTTGTGGCTGGCTCTAACTCGATAGCAAAGTCAATATCTCTCTCAAATGGAAGGCCTGACAGGTCGGTAGGGAATACATCTAGGAAATCTCTAACCATAGGAACCGACTTAGAAGAAGAAGGGTCGGCACTAGCATCTCGGACATATGCTAGATAAGCCAAACACCCGCGAGAAATCAACTTCCTAGCTCAAAGAAAAGAGATGATCCTAGACAATGCACGGCTGACAGAACCCGGCCACACAACTGGGGATACATCGAGCACGGTTAAGGTAATAGTCTTAGCATAAAAATCCAAAACCGCACGATAAGGGGATAACTAGACCATGCCCTGAATCACATTTAAGTCTAACATATCAAGAATTATCAAATCACCCCAAGTCTCCAAATCACCAACAGAAATTGTACAGGACCTCACAATTTGATCCACTACTAAAGAATATCCTACTGGGGTCCAAACAGATAGAGGCATATATAATGGCTCACTATCCAACTCCAAACAAGGCAAATAGTAGGCAGAAACATACGAGCAAGTAGATCCAGGATCAAATAAAGCCAAAGCTGACTGAAGGCATACAAAAATCATTCATGTGATCACAGCATCCGAGGCCTCTGCCTCTGGTCTCCCAAGAATAGCATAAAACTGACAACAACTACCACCTGATCGACCGTCATCCTACCACTTGTCCTGCCATGCTGGGCACCACTTCTAGCCTGATGACTACCTCCTCTAGTCAATGGTTAAACTGCATGGATAGGATGAGCCGGCTGAACTGTACCCCGCTGGGGGAAATCTCTAGCCTAGCACCCAAAGACTCTACACTCATAATAGGGCCCTGACAGCCCACCCTATCGAGATGAACTAGCTGCACTGGTGTGGCCACCACGGCCTGATGCCCTAGAAGATGTACCATTTGGAGTTTGACCACTGTAACCCTGCTAAATACTATGGCCCTGCTCAAACTGAGAACTACCAGAAGGCTGAATAGGTCGACTAGACCGACCTTGGTGTTGTTGTGGCTGATAACCTCGGCCTCACTAGCCTGAACCTCTACCACTATAACGAGAACCATTGTAGCTACACTGATGTCGAGGCCTTTTATCTCTGGCCCCCGGATCATGGTGGTGCAAATCCTCCACGGTATGGACATAGTCTATAATAGCCTAGAATGATCAATCACTGGCAACTAATATCTCAGCTGTCTATCTAAGCTCTATCTGCAATCCCCAAACAAATCTACGAACTCTATCGCGCTCGATAGGCATGATCATAGCCCCAAATAGAGAAAGCTAGAAGAAGCCAGTCTCGTACTTAGATACGGTCATAGATCCCTGTATAAGTCTGGTAAACTACTCTCTACAATGCTCCTTATCACTCTGTGGCAAGAACCTGGCCATGAAAGCCTCATAGAACCCTGACCAAGATAATGGAGGAGATGAAAATAGTTTGCAAGCAACCTAGGCCCTCCGCCACAACTTAGTTGCCCCCCCCAGCTGATAAGTAGTATACCCAACTCCGTAAGTCTCCAGTAAACCTAAATGGTTCAGCATATCCTCACAAGTAGTAATAAAATCATATGGATCCTTATCAGGTGTACCAGCAAATCTAGGTGGAGCCAATCTCATAAATCTACCCAAAGCCTTCGGCTCTGTCTCTGTCATATCTGGGCGAGGATCAAGAGGATGAGCAACAGATGGAGCCGGAATAACCTCAGCACGGGGAGCTACAGTAGCAGGCTGCGCTCCTGAACTCTGTACACCTAAGGCTGCCCCCTGAGCAGATGTCTGTGCCACACCTGAAGGTTTTCCCTATATTATACCCAACAGGTGAACAAGTAAACCTCGAATATCTGACGAAGGAGCTGGGGCTAAAGCTGGCACAAAAACTGGTGTTGGCACTGGTGGTACTTGGGCTGTCCCCCGATCCATAGGTTGCTTCTCTGGAACAATCTAGGGCTCAACCTTGACCCTAGGAGCTCTAACTCGTGTCACTTCTTAGGCACGACCCCTAGCTCTACCTCTGCGACCTTTCTATCCCCTAGCTGGAATCGTCGGTGCTGGAGTCAAAGGCTCGCCCACGCCTGATGTTGACGATCTTGTACGAACCATCTGCGGGAGAATGAACTAGAATAAGTGAGATTTCAGGAAACCATCAAGTATAAGATGCACGATATAGAAGTAAGAAGAGGGTCATATTTCTTAAGATGCCAATATAACCTCCCAAAGATTGAGTACAAACATCTCTGCCCCGATCCGCAGGACTCTACTAGACATTGGCTCCTATAACAATGACACCGGTGAACCTAAGATCTGATACCAAGCTGTCATGACCCGATTTCTCGGTCATTATGGCACCTATAATCCCCTGGTAGGCAAACCAATCCCCGTAGCACAAAACGGTTAGTAATGGCTACTATCTAACAGGATAGCGGAGGAACAATGTAAATAGCAAAATCAAAGGAAATAAATGAAGAAATAGAAAACGGGAATATATATAAGCGGAAGCTAAACCAAAACCCCAAAACCTGGTATCATAGTATAAAAGTTGGTACTAAATATGCAGAGTACAAAGGGATCCAAAAGAATATATACATATATCTCTAAAACAACAAAAAAGTACATAATAGAAGGGATGAGATAACAGCTAAGCTTCGGTCGCGAAGAGCTCACCCTCTGTCTCGGATAGTCCAAAAGATCAGCCCGCATGAGTCTTAAATGGATCAGCAGCGATATCCCACACTAGGATCTGCACCAGGAAGATGCAGAGTGTAGTATGAGCACCAATTGCTAAGCAACGGGTACCCAGTAGGCATCATAGGCCAACTGAATGCATATAAGATATAAGGGAAGATAATATAGCAGAAAAAAAACAAGTAGTCACAGAAACAATGAATAGGTACACAGAAGCTAGCACAGAAGGAATACAAGGAGAAAACAAGCATGCTCGGCTAGCTACTAGACATATATACCATAGAACATAGGTGAAACAAAGAATAACACACCTGGGGTCCTTGAAACAATAATATATAAGAGAGTTTAGGAAAACAAGTGGTACACCGGTAACCTCAAGAAAAGGAAAGAAAGGAAGGTAGCTGAACATAAACAGGCTAGTAGTAAACCACACAAGGTAAGGATGATCACATAAAAATTCACCAGATTATAGCATGAAATAGTACTATGATAGGATATAATAAGAACAAATCTACCTACAGTCCCAACGGGAGCCCATACACCCGAGGAACGTATACAAACGGAAACAAACCCTCTGGCATCCCATACTACCGAAGTGTACACTCAGAAAATAGCAAACAATAGTGGAATCGAACACAAGTGGATAATATGATACAAAAGTGAAACCAGGTGGAATAGTAACCCTGTATGTACCTTCTCCGGCACCTATAGGCCCAGCAGGTAGGATCCATAGAAGGACACAGCCCGTATACCTTAACTGTACCGTATACCCCTCCTCTGGCACACTCAGCCATAGCCCTTAGTCTGGATCGGCAAGGTCCATAGAGGTCCTCGACCACATACTAAATCTCATAACCTAAATATAATTGTCTGGAGTGTATCTGGATCCAAATCAGTAACCAAATCTCAAAAATGCATGCCCAGGGTGCTACCTGGGTCTAAATCAGTGAATCAAGTCTCAAAACCCCTAAAAAGGGTGCTCGGACATAGCTGAGTCTAAAATAGTGGTAAAACCAATATGTGGCTCGGTAT
This sequence comes from Jaltomata sinuosa, assembly GCA_003996215.1. Lineage (NCBI taxonomy): Eukaryota > Viridiplantae > Streptophyta > Magnoliopsida > Solanales > Solanaceae > Jaltomata > Jaltomata sinuosa. Next base: position 7,845 of record QJPP01004587.1, on the reverse strand, counting down.
GACCGAGTCTAGTAACAGTGCAAAAACCAGTGATAAATCGGCCTTTTAACTCTTTTACCCCAAGAAGATCCCTGAAAATAATTACAAACCCTTTTATAACCATTTTTACTGAAAACGGGCCCTCGGGGCCATGCAAGGTCTAGAAAACCATCAATAGTAGGCCCGAAGCCAAAACCATAGTAAAACATGAAGAAATCTCTTTATATGCATGATAATGGCATTCTCAATCACAAACAGTAACCCAACGGCTCACAATCAACCTATCGGCCCTACACAGGCTATAATCACTCTATAACACAAATAACCAGCTTAATAGTCGAGTATTGATGTCTGAAACTCATGGACATCCCCAAATAACCCACCATCTATGGTCCAAATTTAAATACAAGGTCACACAGGACCACACGGGTGATACTATCAATTACAACGAATACTACAATCATCAGAGCAAAAATAAGATAGATAGAAGAAGCAGACATGGTCTGGGGTACCAAGCTAATAAACTCAACCCAAGGATGCTAATTGGTACAATTATAACCTATATACGCAAAGTCTCTGTGGTCCGATGACAAGCTACTAGAACGATGATGTCCAAGCCCGAATCGCTCCGAGAAGCTCTGAAATGAAATCAAACTATCATAAACATAAACTATGCATTAAAACAAAGCTAAGGATACCCATACTGCTATAACTATTGGCGGGTTGAAATTCAGGTCACCGGTGGGCCCGTGGGCCCTGTAACTTGAAGCTAGAAATAAAAGAGCGTACAATGATCACCACACTCCCATAAGTGCATGCTCAGATTATTAGAAGAAATTGGTCAAAGAAATGGCCCAAAATAGCTTACCATTTAGAGGAACAACATAAGGGATCAAAGAGGAGAATTTTGGAATTTAAATGCATTAAAACTTACAATTATGATGGAGAGACGATCATGGGCAGGAAAATCACACTCTAGCACCAAGAATTGAAGTGGTATGGAGAAAGGGGGAGCTTGAGTTGTACTTTAATGGATAAATGCATCAAAGAGGTGAAGAAAACAAAGAGGGAGGTTTATATACTTCCCAGGGGTCCTTCTTTGCGATCGTGAAGGGACCCCACGCGGTCGTGGGGACCACACTAGCAAGACCATCATGATTACGAGGACTATCTATGCGATTGCAAAGAACAAGAAGGGAAGGACTTCATTACGATCGCAAGAAGGGATCTCGCTATCGCATAGAGCAAGAGGAGCAGGGTTCATAGGCCCTTCATCGCGATCGCGTGAAGGGACCCTCACGATCGCGATGAACAACAAAGTAGACCATTGCGATCGTGATGGCTTCCTTTATGGTTGTGATTAAGTCCATAGGCATGCAACAGCAACTAGCAGAAAACTTAAGGGTAAAAAGTCCTCAGGTGGGCCTACAGGACTCATCCGGGACCCTGTGCGCGTAAATGAACTATGCTAACGTACCAAAAAATAGCATTTCGGACTCAACATAATTGAACAAAAACCCAACGGAGGTCGATTTAATAAAAAGTGGGCCCAACGCCCAAAAACCAACCTTAAGCCAAAATGGAACTCAACACCCAAAAATGAGTCTGGAAGCCTCGTGACCTAAACCAAAGGTCCCTCTAGCCCAAAGTCAACATTCTAGAACTAACAGTGCTGATGGAATTTCCATCCGAGGCCGTCTTCTCCGAATATTAACCAAGGTCAAACTTCCAAGTTCAACTGGCTAGGAAACACAAAAAAACAAACACAAAACCAAACGGAAAGCTCCTAGCCCAACCAAGGGTCTATTTAGACCAAAATCTACGCTTCGGAGCTAACAAAATTGTCGGAATTCAATTCTGAGTATGTTTACCAAGAATGTTGATCAAAGTCAATGATATTCTAAGTTCAAGCTCTAAAATAGAGAAACAGCCATAACGATCAAATAAACGGCCAGGGCACCAAACCACTGGTCCCAGAAAACTATAAATGACTTGGGGCCACTACAGGCAAGGTCTAACAGTACAAAGAAAGTGCAAATGCGGGAATGACCGGAAGGGTTATTACAAATCCCTACGTGGCAACTATCATATCCAGAGTTCTCCGATTCTCATTCCAAAACTTCTTACAAATCTTATGGCAGTCAACTATCCATAAACGGACTCTACACTACCATATAACAAACCATGAGACCCCAACCATCTCTAAGGCACATAACACTATATTTTCATCTAAGCTCACCCTAGCTTGAGATTTTTTAACTCTCACTTTAGGAACTTTTCTAGCCGGGTACTATGCCCTTACTTTTACTATAACAACAGAATAGGTCGTTACAAAAAGGTAGTTAAAATGAGTGTATCTCAGACCCACTTCAAGTCTATATCAGCATGCGACCACTCTAGTGCTCAAAAGAGATAAGGGTATCTATATATCATGTCATCTCAGCCTCCCAGGTCATCTCTTCGTTATTCTTATTCCTCCATAAGACCTTCACGAAATCTACATTCTTGGTCCTCAAGATATGGACTTACCAATCTAGTATCACAACTGGAGTCTTTTTGTCGGACAACTCCTCTAACTGCACATCCTCAATTAGAACAACCCATGAAGGATCTCCTATACACTTTTGAAACATCAATACATGGAAGACTGTATAAACATACACTAACTCTGATGAAAACTCTAGCTCATAAGCTACTCGACCTACTCTTCATAAATCTTGTATAGCCCAATGAATATCGGATTAAGCTTAACTTTCTTTCCGAATCTCATAACTTTATAGGCGAGACTTTCAGGAACACCCAGTCATCAATGAAGAACTCTAAGTCCCATCGTTGTCATACTAACTTGCTTTGAAGTCTAGCACACATGCTCATAACATATCCTCGAGTCTGAATCGTATGCTTGGCCTGGCCGTCAATTTAAGGATGAAAAGCCATACTGAGACTAACCTACATCCCCAAACCCTTTCGGAATTACCTCCAGAAGTTAGTTGTAAACTATGCCCCTCTGTTTGAAATAATAGATATTGGGACACCGTGAAGCCTGGATATCTCTCTAATATACAACTCTACATAATCCTCGACCATAAAGTAGTCTTGGCCAGTAAGAAATGGGTTGATTTCATCAGCATGTAAATAATCACCCAAATAGAGACAAACTTACATCACGAATGGGGTAATCTTATAATGAAATCCATATTAACCACCTCAAATTTCCAAATGGAAATGACTATATCCTGAGCTAGCCCACAGGGCTTCTGATTTTCAACCTTCACCTACTGGCAATTGGGACACAGAGCCACAAACTTTGCAATGTCTTTATTCATCATGTGCCATCAATATATCTCCTTAATAAATGCAATGATACTTTTTACAATAGTTTTGGAATCACAATATGGATATAATGGTTCAATCAAAACACCATTAGAAGTTCATTTATTTAGGTGATGCCATTTTAGCTTAACGATGTCAAATCACCAATCTTTTAACGAACACTTAAAACTCATCTGAGACCCTCTATATGCAGACCAATAGTGCAAATTAACATAAAATATGCCCTGAACTTATTGGAATCATCATATCAACCATCTGAGGTCGTCTTGAAAAAAAATTGAGTGTGGTTAACTCTAAGCTTTAAGAAAACTAAAATTCCATCTAAAGGTCTAAAACACCCCTAGATGCCTCGGGACCCGTATCAACCATTCAACCAAGTCAAAAATTACCTTCAGGATCTAACATAACTGTCAGAACTCAAAACTTATGTCGTTAACTTAAAATATTGACTTTAGTCAAACTTCTTAAATTTTCAACTTTCAAAACTGAAAATCTCCATCAAACCTCATCCAATCACCTTAGAAATCATAACACCCATTCTTGCAAGTTATAAATAATATAATAAAACTACGAAAAGGCTCAAACTAAGAAAATGAGTTCATAATAACAAAGCAACAATGTGGGCCATTACAATATCGACCCAACATTTTGAGTTTTTAGCACAAAAGCACAAAGGAATGGTAGAAATTAGCACGGTTTCATACATCTATGAGATATCTAATCTAAAAGATGGATGTTTAATGATTTATCTGGTTTCTCATCTATAACCGTTAATAACTCAAGAACGGGGGTCTGCATGTCCTTGTGACTGGTGATCTACTACTCTTTAAACATTAACGACATTGACTTTTCACAGATGACCATTTTCCAACTACAAAGAAGTTGACCGCTTATAGTGCCATTCTGGAGCTCAGAGATGGAAAAAAGCTTCATTATTTCCTAAGATCGAAAATAAATAAGGATAATTTGGGAAAAAATAAATGAATAATAAAAGGATAAAAAAAGAGGAATAAAAAAAGGCAAAAAAGAGAAGTGGAAAAGAGATAAAAATAGAGAAATAAAAAATAAAAAAATAAAAAAGAGCCAAATTTTAGTATGAATCATATAATGATGAAAAAAATTAAAAAAAGAAAAAAAATGAACAAAAAAGAGAAAGAAGAAAGGAGAAATAAAAGAAAGAAGAAAAAAAAAGTAGATAAATAAAAAAGAAAAAAAAAGAGATAATTAACTACAAAGCTACAATGGGGCATATGTATATCTCTTTCTACCGGGAATTCAAAAACTTTTTTTGTACGCCAAATAAAAATAAATAAGGAATAAAACATTAGAATAATTTGAATCAACGAATCAAAAAAGGGGCATGAGTGTGTAATTAGTGAGACTATAAATTATGGAAAGATTTTAACTTCATATTACTACAATCGAAGCGGGTTATAAATTTGTATGTGAAAGGTTACCCGTATTTTTTTTTATTTATAGTACACAAATATGGGCATCGTGATGGAATCACATGCGATAGTAAACTAAAAATTTACAAAAAATATATCAGTTGGCATGATCGATTGATCATTCCAATTCAAATGTGATGCAAAAATAATTGAGAATTCACATGATTATATGTTGAAGAAACAAGAGATTCTTCAAGAATTCTCTTGTGCTGCTTGTTCTCAGATAAATTAAATATTATATCGTTTAATGTTAAAATTGTAACCGTTGAATTTTTGAAATGTATAATAAGGTGAATATGGGCCCGTTCACCTGCCATGTGGATCATTTACACATTTATGGTTGATCACATATGTTTTGCTATCAACTTACAATATGATTTTGCAAGGTTGTTTACTCAAACTGTTAAATTAAGAGCATAATTCCAAACTATAAAATTATATTGATAATGCTGATTGATTTAGCAGAAATTTATGTCTCTAATTATAGCTAAACTGTTTTATAAAAATAAGACCCTTAGCATGTGTGTACACTCTAGCATATATCACTGCATATATTATTGTATATATCACTGCATGTTTCATTGTATTATTCATGGTCAGTCATTGTGAGATGATATTGTGGTTATGACTAAGGCTGAAGGTACTGGTTGTATTGACAAATGATAAGTAGGCTTAGTTTCATGTGTGGGGAATTCCTTTACATGCTTGTAGTAACTCTCAATGTACTATGTGTAATTAATAACACCATTATTAATCTGAATCGAATAACTGGGTAGGTTGATGCATAGTGACGTCTGTTACATCCATTGGGGTTAAATAGATGGTTATTGATAACTCTATTGTGTGAATCCGTACAAAAAATAATATTATGTCGACTACAAACACTATGTGAGTTAGAGTCCGAACGAGAGGTGGGATGTGATTAAGTGTTGTAGTTGCTGGGAGAACTTGGAGAATGGGTAATGCCTTACCACTAAGTCTAGATGAGTAAGCAACGGTAAGTGTGAATAGAGAGGAGGGTTGTGTGAAACAGTAAATACCCCATGACTGGATTAAATGATGAATTATTGAGATGTTGGGGATAAGTAAGAGGTACTTGAGTGTGAGTAACTGTATGAATTATCTTGTTGTATGTTGAAGTGAAAGTTATTTGCCATAATGTTAATTTTTATACATTATTTATATCAACTAATTTCAGTTGACCGATGATACCTACCAGTACGTGTGATTATACTGATACTACTCTTGCTACACCTTTCTTGGTGTAGATGTGTGATAGGTTGGCTGAAGTTCGTGCTTGGATTAAAGAGTCTCCATCAGCAACTTTCGTTCTCTATTCTCCAGACGGGAGTTGTGTCTTTTACATTTGTCGTCATATTTTTTATTAGCAACTCTTGTACAGTCTTAGACTAGATTTTTGAGGGAAAAGTTTTATTTTGTATAGTTAACAGTTAGCGTATAATAAATTGACCAGTGTTTTATTGATAATTAATTCAGTTACTTTCTATTGTCAATACTTGAAACTGTTTTAAGGGACGCTTGCATTCTCATGGCTGGATAGTTTAGGATTCTCCTACCTGAATAGACTAGAGTAGGTGACTGTACAGTCTCACCATAATTGAGATCGTGACAGCATAATCCTTAGCTGTAAAGTAGTCCTGGCCGATAAGAAATGAGTTGATTTCTCAGCATGTAAACAATCACTCAAATAAAGTCAAACTTACATTGTGAATAGGGTAATCCTGTAATGAAGTCCATATTAACCACCTCCAATTTTCACATAGAAATAACTATCTCCTGAGCTAGCCCACGGGGCTTCTAATTCTCCTACCATTTTTATACGAGCTGCTACTTCCGGCAATTTGATTAGTAGGTTCCGATACTGATGCCACAAACTCGTCAAATTTTGCGCATATCTGTATCTTTATAACAAAATTTCTTATGTCCACAACGTGAATAGATTCTCTACTTAATATGATATGACTCGATTTTGACTTTTTATTCTTCTGTAAATGTTTCTCTATGTTTATATGCAATTATACTCAGTATAATGGTTTGCTCAATCAAACTCCAGATGTGCCGTTTGGAAGAGTTTTTCGATTAATCTATTTCGTGAGGGTCTCTTGTGTGGGTATGGGTAAGGCTAATAGTGTTCTATATACTAGCGATGTGTTATTGAGTATTGAAGTGGAAATCTGTATTGAGTTTTTGAGTCAAGCAAGTTGCGAAACAAAGTCGGAAAAAAGATTATTGTAATTCCTTTAAGGAATTCTTCAAATGTTGGACGTTTAATGTCTATCCTGTGTTGTTTTCCCTTATCTATAAAGAGTTAGTGGGCTCCAATTATTAAAATCGATAGGGTCTACGATTTTCTAGTTCTCTAACTCACTAAACCGTTCATCATCGATTCAGATAGAGAGATATTTCACATTGTTTGTAGGATAAGCAGCAGACACGTCAAGGTTGGGGCCTATCTAAGTCGGTTCAGCTTATAAAAGCTGATTTTCCTTCGTTTTAACTATTTTTCTTTTTCACCCACATTCTTGAAATCAGAGGGATAGTTAAAATAATCCTGACTTTGATCTTTCAATTCGGAAGTTTACGGAAGTTGCTTACGTCGCGAGCTCGTCATTTTAGTGTATTGTTGTTAACACCCATCCTGCTTTCATCGGCCAGGTGGTCATTCGTGGCGGCAGGTGTGATGAAGCAGTTAGCAGGTGTTTCTATGAGTATATTGTTCAGTAGCTATGGAGTTATTTTGGTGAGGTATGGATCCCGTATACTTATCTATTTGTTGGATCAAGATTTTAAGCTTCTAGTTATGAAAAGTTGTTGTTGTCGATATCTTGTAGTAGTTTCTTGTTGATTTTGGATCTGTTTGTTGTTCTTGCAAAGAGGCAGGTTGTGAATCTTGGGATATTGAATATTTTTGTCAAGGAAATCTCTCCCCTAGGACCCTCCTTCGTTATTATATGTTCCAGTATTGTTTTATGGATTTCTGAGCCCCGAAGTGGTATTTTGGATTTGTGGCTTTGGACAACCCCTTTATCTTGTTATGTTTGGTTATTGTTGTGGTGTTCTGGTT
>QJPP01004586.1:0-63638 GCA_003996215.1 Jaltomata sinuosa | reverse complement strand
AACCTTAAGATAAGATATCAAAATGACCCTTCGAAGAAGAGGGACTACCTTTCCATTCTAGGACAGGTTCATTAGGAAACTTGAAACTAACCACACGAGTGTGGCAATCAACTGAGGCATAGCATGCATACAACCAATCCATACAAGAATGACATCAAAATCAGTCATCTCCAACTCTACTAAATCCGCTGAAGTGACTCTATGAAGGACTGAGATAGGGTAATTTCGATAGACTCTTTGGGCTAGGACTGACTCACCAACAGGAGTAGAAACATGAAAGGGTTCTAAAAGTGATTCAGGACAAATCTCGAACTTACAAGCCACATAAGGGGTTACAAAAGATAAGGATACACCGGGATCCAACAAGGCATACACATCAAGAGAGAAAACTTTCAACATACCGGTAACCACATCTGGAGAACTCTCTTGATCCTGGCGGGAGGACATGGCATAAAGACGGTTCTGGCACTAACCACCAGAACTAGAAGCTGCACCCTGCGGGGCTGGTCTACCACCTGAAGCTGCTGGGGTAGACTGAGTCCTACCACCTCCCTGCCCCTTCTTAGCTGAAAGGCAACCTCTAACATGGTGCCCGATCTAACCACACCCAAAACAACCCTCTCTACCAGCCAAACACTCATCAGGGTGAGTCTTCCCACACTTAACACAAGTTGGGTAGGAAGATCCTTCAGTAACACTACCCTGAGACTGGGAATAGGAGCCAAACCCCCTACCACCCTGATCATGACGAGGCTTCTGAGCCTGGGTAGGAGCACTAGCAGAAAAGTGAATAGGACCTGATGACTTTTTCTGGAAAGAAGAGCAATGTCCACCTTCGGACCTGTGATGACCAAAACCTGATCCCTCAGATCTACCCCTCTTGTTCTCCCTAGCCATCTCCTTAAGCTTTTCACCCTCAATCTGATGGGCATGAGTTATGAGACGAGAGATGTTTATGTCACTCAACAACAAGGTAGACCTGCACTCCTTCTTCACTTTATCAGAACCACCATAGATGAACTTGCTCATTTGATTGTGCGGGTCCGCTACCATAGAGGGAGCATATCTAGACAACTGAGTGAACTTCAAACTATACTCTTGCACCGATATCAAACCCTGTCTCAATTTCATGAATTCCTCCACTTTCATTTGCCTCAACTCATGGGGAAAGAACCTATCAAGAAAGGCTCCCTCAAAACACTCCCAAGTCGTGGGGATCACATTCCTCACTCTAGCCTCATTCTATTGCGTGAGCCAAATATGAGCCACATCCTTGAGTTGATAGGATGCAAGCTCACCACAATCAACACCCACTACTTGCATAACCTCAAAGATCTTCTTCACTTCATCAATAAATTTGAGCGGGTCCTCTCCCACTTTCGAACCCCAAAACGCCAGCGGGTTCATTCAGATGAAGTCACGGACTCGGGACGCTACCCTACCTTGAGGATGAGCAGGGGCAGGAGCCTGTTGATTTGCCAAAGTCTGAGCTAGTAGGTGAATAGCATTCCTAAACTCATCATTCGTGACATCGGGAACCGGAACTTGAGGAGCAGCATTCCGAGTGGCTCGGGGAGGCATAGCACATCGAGGAGGAATAATCTGAAATGCATAAGATAAGGATTAGAGGAATAGTAGACTTAAGCTCTATCGCACGATGTGATCATGAAAGAAGTGAAGTTTTTCTAAGACACCTCATAGCCTCCCTTTCATATGTGTGGCGCGCTTCACACACATAAAAGAGACTCTATTCGATGTGGCTTTCAAACATCCTAGGACTCTTGAACCTGAGGCTCTGATACCAAGTTTGTCACGCCCCAAGGTAACCCCCTAGATGTAACATGGGACTCAGGACCACAAGAATCCCAAGCTAACCCTTGGTCATAGCATTCTCAAGCATAACAAAGACAAGACATAGCGGAAGCATCGTATGAGAATCCAAATAGGAAGCATAATCATATAAAAGAGAGTTGAATATGAAGTACAACTCAATAGTCATCCCACAACATCTATGTCTGAAAAGCCTCTAAAAACTAGCATAAGGAGTTGATGGGACAATACCCCAACTAACTCGACAATCTAATACGTAAAGAAAACATAAGAACTGAAATACGGTCTAGTCCTCAAACTATGAGGACCAAAGCTGACTGAGAGAGTGGCCTAGAACTCTAGCCACGAACCTGAGGAGGTATGCCTGAATCTGCATCATCAAAGGATGCAGCACAATATGTGTTAGTACTATGGAATGTACTAAGTATGTAAGCTATGCATAAACATGATGAAAATATACTAAGTATACTTAAATAACTGAAATCATGCTTTTAAAGATAAACTGAGCGCAATGACTCTAATACTTTCCATAAGCTGAAACATAATCATAAGTAATGAATCTGAAATCTGAATAAAAGTCAAATGCAAGTTTTAAAAGCGTAAACTATTTTCCGTGGGTGGTTCTCTAACCAACATAGACAATGTGAGCTACATGGAATCCTATGTATCCGCACCATCGAAATGACCCAATATACCTTGCCAGGGTATAAAGGCATTACTTTGGCGTGATCACTAAAACTAATGCCCAATAGAGGGGACTTAAGACCTACGGAGGCACGTAGTTCTGGGACCTTTTGGGTACTCTCACCCTGTCCAACTCAGTGCTAACACTACTCCCAAAATATACATATAGCTCATATCATACTGGGCATATCTGATGCCAAATTTATTTGAAAAGCATAAGGGTATATCTGATACCATGCAATTCACTTAGCTTAGGTGGACATAACTAGATGCCAAACCTTTCTTAAAACATAGGGACATATCTGATGTCCAAATCTTTCATAAAACATAGGGACATATCTGATGTCCAAAAACTATTGGAAAAGCATAAGGACATATCTGATGTCATGCAATTCACAAGTCATGAATCTTAAATCTTTGCAAGGCCATAATTCAAAATATACTTTTCTTGCTAAATTCATTCTTAAAGAATTAGTCATGCAATTTCATAAATACATAGAGGCCATGATATCTAATCATGCCAACTTTCTCTTGAAAACATCTAAATTCATAGTTTCATACTAGAAATCAACATTCACGCTTGGGCTTTTAAAACCAATGAGAGAATCATAATCAAATCATGAGTAGTCAAGAGGAAACCATGAATTTAACTATAGAAACTGATTTCATAAACTTTCCCCAATTTTAGATCAAAACCCTAATTTCATAACTTCATACTTCAAGATAAGAGTTGGGGAATTTGGGCACAGGGTGGAGGAACCCATTGTTAAAAACCCACATACCTTGGTGTAAGATTAACCACTTGATTGGAAAAGAATTAGGAGACTTGACTTGGAGCTTGGAGACTTGAGCTTGAAAGCAATTTTCCTCTTTGAGTGAAGAATGATGAACTTAAGAGGGACTTAGGGTAATATGGGTGAAAACTCTTCTAAAAGTTATCAAAACGACTTCACTTAATACATAATAGGGTGGGAAATTACCAAAATGCCCTTAGGAATTAATTGGGAAAAAGCTGGAAGGTCAACTTTCAGTGACCATGCCTCAGTCTACGAGTTGTGGTTTGGATGATGGATCATCGTCTGGAGTCGTAGAACTCAAGCTGGAAATTTCAAGATGCAGTTTCACTTCTACGGGTCAACAGGATGGACCCGTAAAAGGAATGACGGTTCATCATTAGGAGTCGTTGTTTACAGGGAGCTAGGCTGACTTGGTCAAACCATGATTCAAGACTATGGCTCATCGTTTTAATGATGTGTCATTGACCTGACTCATAGTTCCTGAAGGGGACTCGGGAAAAATGTAAATCCTCTGAAGACATTCCACGAGTCAACAGGACGGACCCGTCATTTGAACAATGAGTCATCGTTTGGACTCGTGGTTTCTGGGAACACTTAACAGCCCACAGGTCTAGTTCCACGAGTGGAACTATGACTCGTAGAATGAACTATGGTCTGCAGAACCCACTCGTGGTTCTCAGACCAGAGGCTAAGCTTGCAGGGACTAAACCACAGATCCATTCCATGAATTATGGTTCAAACCATGGTCCGTGGTTTGGACCCGTCATTTCTGAAATAGGGATTTTTCTGAGGTTTTTAACTTAGATAGTTGGATACGTTTACGGGGTGTTACAGAAGCTAAGGCATAGAAGCTTGACGGGCTGCCACGATGCTCGTGAAAGATATGACGGGACGTTACAGGGCCCGTCGATATAAGCCAGAGACCATGTGAAGCATCTAAATAAGGGCAACAGGCAACTACAACAGGCGTCACACTCATGACATCCCATCACAACCGCTCGTGAAAGAAAGGCAGTGAGAATGTAGAGAGACCAAGGAAAGCCAATGGGCAACCACGACGGGCATCGCAGCCATGACGTCCTATCGCAGCAACCCATGAGAATGAGGCAGAAGACTTGGAGCTCAGATGGAAAGAAGCCCGATGGGCACACACGACGCCCGTCGCATCCATAACAGCCCATGGGGAATCTCGTCGGAGGTGCTACATCCACATTTCCTAGTCTTCTTAGGATTTGGTCTTTGTTGTCTATAAAAACTTCCCTTTAGGTTTTATTTCAGACTTTCGACTTTTGTTACGAAGTTTACTACATTGTGACTCATTTTTTGAGACATTAATTCATAGTTTTGAGAATTCAAAGATTGTTCTTGATTTTATTGAAGTGTTCTTGAGATTTCTTCAAGATTCTGGATTTTTTTACTTCTTCTTGTAAGTCTATACTTAGACTGCGCACCGGACCAGACCGGAACTGCCAGATCGGAATAGACTGGTACTGGACCGGACCGGTACGACCCATACCAGAATGGGATTGGTACCGGTATGGAAACCAGATTCCATCCTATTCCGGTTAAACCGAAATGTACCGGTACCGGACTGGTACGGTACCGGAATGGACCGTACCGGACCAATCGGTTTACCAGATTTTATTTTTATTTTTAAATTTTTAAATTTTAAATTTCAAACTTAATTTTCAAGTGATAACTTATAACTTAAAAGTTTTTATAAATTATAACTTAAAAGTTATTTATGTTTTAAAATTTTATAACTTATATAAATTATATTTGAAGTTTATTAGTTTGTTAAAGTTTTAGTTTGTTTAAAGTTTTTTATTTTTGTATGTTTTCAATTTATAAGTTTATGTTTTGAAGTTTATTAGTTTATGTTTTAGTTTTTTTTTAAAGTTTTCAATTTATAAGTTTGTTTAAAGTTTTTTATTTTTTTAAGTTTTCAATTTATTAGTTTATGTTATCGATGAATAAACTATAAAAGTATAAACAATGATAAAAATTAAAAAATAATCCAATTTATTCAATATTTCAAACTAATATTACAATTTACAACTATTAGTAAAGCGCCTAATTTACGCAGCCACCTTCTAGGAAGAGTTCTGTTTCAACTAAGCGCACATAATTTACGCAGCCACCTTCTAGGAAGGGTTCTGTTTCAACTAAGCCTCGAATGTAATACTAATAGTTGTATAGATTTATAAATTTATCTTCTAAACTTTGTAAAGTTTCAGCTTCTTCAACCTCAATTCCTGGTAAAGCTGCTTGACGATCTTCAAGTTCAGCGCCATCATCACTATCAAATCCAATAAGGTTATTTATGGCTTGTTCTGCTACTTTTTGCAACTTTGGTCTTCCAATGTTTCTTCGCTCGGCGTTGATCCAATCTCTAAACAACACCGATACCTCCAAACTGTCTTCTGCTAAGGAATATCTATGGTCTCCAATTTGAAATCTTGTCACGCTGAAAGCTTGCTCCGAAGCAACTGATGATCCTTGAATAACTAGCACGTCTCTCACCATCTTGCTAAGTTTTGGAAAGAGTTCTTCACGACATTTCCACTAATCCAATAGCTGTGGTATGCCATCCGTAGTTGGAATATTATCAACACCATGTTCAAAATACTTAGAAAATTCACACTTATTAGAAAAATTAAGACCAAGATGTGATCTTGCTTTATCATGGACACCTGATCTCGACGTAGAAGTTTGAGGGACATGATCAAGATTTTCTAAGGTCACAGTATATTTGTCATACATTTCCTTAGCCCAAATTTTAATACTATCTTGACATATTATTAAATCCGGTGTTTTTTGTGGTGAAATATTTAAATTAGTATAAATTTCTCTAACTAAAGCTTTTGTACCAACTTCTTTATATTCCAGGTTAAAAAGAATTGCAGTTAAATAAATTTGGGGAATAAGAAAAAAATGTTTTTAAAATTTTTTAATCATAGCTTCAATTGAATCCTTAAAATATGAATTTTGTTTATAGATAGCAAAAAGGCATGAAATATTCTAAATATGTATTAAAATTTCACTAATAGTAGGATAATATGTTCCAGAAAAAAATTTGGTAGCATCAAAAAATGATTTTAAAAAGAGTTTAAGTGCTTCTACTACATCCCAATCACTGTCTGCAAGTTTATCATCAGGATAAGCATTATGACTATTAAACATCATAGTACTAGGCTTTTTATACTTATAAGCAACTTCAAGCATTTCATAAAAAGAATTCCATCTAGTTTTAACATGCTTTGAAACTTTTCTAAATGGAACTTCACACAATTTACAAAAATCTTTATATTGTTGAATTCTACTATTATTATTCATATGAAAAATCCAAAAAATTATATTTTCAACTTTATCAATACAACTATCAAATACTCTAATACCATCTTTCACAACTAAATTTAATATATGTGCACCACATTTGATATGAAAAGCATATTTACTAATTGGACAAAGTCTAGTTTCTAGCATAGTCATAGCATTTAAATTAGCAGAAGCATTATCTAAAGTAATACTAATCACTTTATCAGTAAGATAAAAATGTTGTAAAATTTTTAATACACTTGAAGAAATATAAGTACCAGTTTTTTTGTGTTCACAAATTTTATAAGTGATAATTCATTTTTGCATTATCCATTTATAATCAATCCAATGTGCAGTAACAGTTAAATAATCAAATCCGTTAGGACTATGACCCATATTAGTGGTAATAGAAGCCCTACAATCCATCATATAAAAATATTTACGAAGATATTGCATATGTTTTTCATAAAATTCAAAAATATCTCTTTTTACCATGCTTCTTGTAATACCTTCAAAACTGGGATAAAATGTATCCCGAATATATCTTGTAAAACCATCATGTTCTCCAAAATTAAAAGGCAAACCACAAACAACAATCATTTTAGCAAAATTTTCACGATCACGGTCCCTATTATAGGGTCGTTGTGAAACATGACCAGCAGGGTTTGAGGGATTTAGTGAAGTTTGAATCATGTTTGACCCGCTAACAGAGGGTCCAACGCTAGAGCCAGCATCACCTTGACTAGCTAGATATGCTTGCCACTCTCTCGGATGTTTCTTAAGCAAATGAGTTTTTAACCCCCCAGTCGAACCTCCACTAGCACCAGATACATATTTCCAACTTTGTTTACAAATACGACACGTAGACACAGGTTTTTTCTTCATTTAAAAAATAAAATTTCCACACAACTGATTTTAAAGGACGTTGTGGTTTGGTCTTACCCCTCACTGGAGCAATAGGGGGAAGATCAGCTCTAACTTGAGGATTATCCTGAGTTGGAGCTTCGGGAATAGTGAGGGCGGGGGCAATAAAGGGAATAGCCGGTGTATCAGTTTCTTCTAAATCATCATCCTCATGCATTTCTACTTCTTCATTTAATTCATCTTCTAAATCATTATACATTCTTTCATAAGCTTCGTTGGGAATAGGGTCATCCGTAGTAAATGGAAAATTAGTTTCATTAACATGCGTAAATTCATCTGTATTAAATCTAATTTGAGGAAGAGCAGGGCGGAGAGAAGAACTAGAAGAACCACTACCTATTTTACCCTTCACATAACTTTTTGTTCTTGAAACAATACCTTTTTACCGGATTTTTTTTAGATGGATCCATAATATAATAAAATATAAAATTAACAAATTAACAAATTAAAATAAACAAATCACAAGTTCACAAATCACAAATTCACAAATAAATCACAACTAATAAACAAGAATAAAAATTAAAAAATTAAAGAGTGGAACGAATATACCAAACGTCTGCCGTAAAAATAGACGATTATAACCAAAATTTGAAGAAGATTGCTCCTCCAAAATTCACCAAATTATACTTCACTTACAAAATAATAACAATAATTATAGAATTTGTAAATATTAAGAGATGAAAATTGAGAGAGAATGAGAGTTGAATGGATGAAATAAAATTAAAAGGGGAAGGGGTATTTATAATGAAAAAAAAGGGGGGGCTGTTGGGGGGTGCTGGGGGATTGGGGGGGATGGGGGGCTAGGGGGATGGAGGGGTGGGAGGGCTAAAATAGCCGTTGGGTGGCTGAAATAGCCGTTACCCAACGGCTGCCAACAACTATTTTCATTTTAAAAAAATCAAAAATACCGTGTTGACCGGTTGACCGGACCGGACTGGAATTGGTTTGTAATCGGTACGAACCGTTCGCCGGTATGAAACATCAAACCTGATCCGTTCCGGTCAACTACCGGTACCATCCCGGTACCGGTACCGGCCGGTCCTGCGGGCAGCCTTAGTCTATACTCATGATTGTTCCAACAATTCTTGTTTGTTTACTTATGAACATGAGTAGCTAAGTCCACAACTAGGATTGTGGGAACCATGAAGGATTAACGAAGTAGGCAAAGTACTTGGTAATTCTTGGGCGGTGTTTATGCATGTATTGTTCTTCCCTTCACATTTATTGCTTTTTAACGGTGTACAACGTTAGAACTTGCCCTATCTTTACTTGTCGGACCAAAGGGATAACGGATGGGAAAAGGGTTGTTTAACAATGGAGATTTGAGGCTACCAACCCTCATCTAATAGCTTGACCTTGTCCGGGAATAGCTAATTTGGGATCCAGGGTAAGGGACATAAATCATTAACCCACGGCTGGACCAAGGCGTATGGTGAAATTCATCTATCTGAGGGACCAACTATTTAGGTAAACCTAACTTACCAATTTTGCATGTTAAGCACCAAACTAGTCTACTAAGTACAACGCCTTACTAAGTTATGATCTCATGGGGAACACTACCTTAGTCGCTTCTCTTATTGATAACAACCTTTGAAACTGATATTTGTTACTTGTTACGATTCTAAGTTACGTGTAATATTTGTTACTTAACCCCCCCCCCCCCTTTGAGGGAAATAAATGACTAATAGCACAAGTAAACACTAATCAACTATTGTCCTACCATATTCCCTGTGGGATCGACTCCAACCTTCGTTGGGTTTTATATTTGAACAGCGACCGCTTACGCTTCTAAAAGGAGGTGTAATTTGGGCGCATCAATCTTTGGCGCCGTTGCTGGGGAATACGGTTTAGAAATTGTCTTTAGTGTTTATTTTTATTTGTAATCTTTATTATTATTTTTTGTATTATATTTTTTTTACAAATATTTTTTATTTTTTATTTTTTATTTTACCACTTTTCTTGAAATGACATCTAAAAAAGTGTGGAGTGATAGGTGTTCTTGTAATTCTTGTGCTTCTGATGATATTGGTCCTTGCAGAATATTAGCAGATGCAGTTGAGGATATCCATGAGAGAAGTAAATATTTGATAAGAATTATGATAAAAAGAAATACTAGGTTTGATTTTGAGGAGTATAAGTATATGTTGGATATTCTCAGCGTGGAAGAAGAGTTGACTGTAAAAGTTGATGCGTTTGACGCCCAACAATTTAGTTATGACTTGTGTGAGAAAGAAAAGATGCTTATAAGCCAACTTGAGCAGCTAAAATTAGAGGAACAACTACTAGACCATACTCTTATTGATGTTGTCACTGTTGAGAAGAGTACACTAGAGTTATGTGAAGAAGTAAATAAAATTATTTTTAAAGACTTTAGTGTGTGTGAATATGAGAATGTAAATAATAATATAATACAGGAGTTAGGACGCATTGGACCCCATTCCAATCATTTTTCTGCATTATGTTTAGATGGTGAGTTATAAATCGAGCCATATGAATTTTTGGAGAAGTGTAAGAAGGAGGAACAATGTGTCTATATTCTTGAATTTATTGTGAGAAAATTAGGAATTACATTTCTCACTTAAGGTCCAAAAAGTACAAAATTTGATATCTATTACTTGGGACCTTTATATTTATACCACCGCCTCTTGAGCATAGTAAAAAATTAGAAAAGAAATTAGGGGTGCAATTCATAAGTTCTAAGTGAAAGGAAAAATGGTTCACTTGATGGTGTTGTATCGCGACGTAATCAGGCGTTTATTGAGAGGCAACTCAATTTGTAGTATAGCTTCTTATTTTTATTTTTATAGTGTTATATCTTTTTGTTTTTTTTATTTTTGTGCAGATTAGAGGAAGTCTGAGTACCCAAAATTTGAAGCTAAAGAACATGGTTGAGCTTAAGTGTGGAATCGCACGTCCCTTATTGAAAAATAATTACGAGAAAACATATTGTTAGCTAGGACCTAGAGGGCCTTAGGGAGTATCTCTCCTCCTCCTCCTCCTCCTCCTCCTCCTCCTCCTCCTCCTCCTCCTCCTTCTTCTTCTTCTCCTTCTCCTCCTCCTCCTCCTTCTCGTCCTCCTCCTCCTCCTCCTCCTCCTCCTCCTCCTCCTCCTTCTTCTTCTATAAATTGCTTTGGGGACAAAGCATGATTTTAAGTGTGGGGTGAAGAGTCTTTCAATAATTGTAAGTTAAGGGTGAGTATGTCGTAGGATTTTATTTTATTTGAACATAAAAAAAATAAAAAACAGATTTTTAATTTTTTTATTTCCCTTTTTTTAGTGGCATATTTCATCCACCCTTTGTTTTTTCTTATGGCCTCAGTTCTTTTCCGAGGGGTCCCTTTGAACCGGGTAAAAACTAATTTTAGAGTAATTTTTTATTTATATTGTTAGGAATAGTTTTTTTGGAGAGAAAGGAAAAGACCCTTTTTGACTTATTTGATACTGGCATATTTAGGCCTGAGTTTGAGTAGTATTTTTCTGTGAGTGCTTGAGTATAAAATAAAATAGCAGATTTTTTTTTTGACACCTAGGCTCAAGGTAGTGACTTTTTATATATATCTTATTCTTATTTTGTAGTTTGTTATGGCCCTGTCTGTCTTAGAAGTAGAATTGACCCATCTTGATTGAGACTTGTGCCATGTGAGGTGAGGATTTCTTGCATATATTTTATATTTTGCATCTTAGTTTACAACTTGCCCTGCATGTTATTGAAGTGAAATAAAAAGTATTGCTCTATTTAGAAGATGATATAGGCTTCCTTTGATATGTCTTGTGAATTTTAGCCTTTTCAGATATAATATCACTAGTTACCCCTTTGAGCATGTAGCCTTTCGTTTGGTAGCCGTACTTTTTTCCTTGATCCTTTAATTGAATCCCTAATTTTTGCACCTGATTCATTAAGCACTATAGCATGGACTGTGATAAAATTATTAAGTTTGAAGAAAAGGGATAACTGAGTGAAAAAGGTGACTAATGATAGCTACAAAGTGATGAAAAGGCCCTCTTAGAAAGAATGTGACATAAAAAAAAAGAGAAAATTGCTTGGAAAAAAAAATACGATTGAAGCATTTTTGATATGATGAGAATTACTAGTGAAAATAATTAAGAGAGGGCTGGAAAAAAAGTGAAAATAAAAATGGGTGATAAAGTTCAAAAAGTGCAAAGTGCTTAGGGAAGTTTAAGTCACTATTATATAGTTTCCTACCCGTCCCCTAGCCAACATTAAAACTCGTAAAACTCCTATTTGATTCTATTCAAGCATGCTTAATTAGTAGAGATGTACATAATGGGCAAGCATGTGGTTCTTTGTGCATACATGTGAATTCTTTTGTGAGTGCGAGAGTTGTTATTTGATTATAAGTCCTTAATTTATATTCGATTCTTTAAATTGAGTGTGTGGACTATTTATTTTTGTGAGGGCACTTGTTTCATGATAGATAGGTGATTTTATTAGCTTTCTTTGATAGAGTAAGTGAGCAAACTTAATTTGATGAGTTAAAGTCCGTCCTTGAGGTTAGGAGGTCAGAAGTTTGTTTTTGTTCTATATGTTGCATAATGATCGGGAAGTGTACTTGATGTTGTAATTTCTTACACGGCCTAATTGTTTGTATCAATCAAAGTGGCGGTAGTTCTAGTTTGATTTTTTTTAAGATGACCTTTAATGCTTGCTCGAGGATGAACAACAGTTTAAGTGTGGGCAAGTGGAAGTCTCCAACCGCGAAATCAAGTCAATCTTGTCCAAGACTGTTAATGCCAACAAAAAAGATTGGTCGCGAAAACTAGATGATGCTTTGTGGGAATACAGGACTGCTTTCAAGATGCCAATAGGTATGTCGCCATATCAGCTAGTTTTTGGAAAGGCATGCCATCTTCCAGTTGAGTTAGAACATAAGGCCATGTGGGCGTTGAAGAAGTTAAACTTAGATTGGTCGGAAGCATCATTGCAGTGGCTTGGGTAGTTGAATGAGTTGGATGAGTTCCGCCTGAATGCATACGAGAGTTCAGCCTTGTATAAAGAGAAGATGAAATTGTATCATGATCGGAAGATCAAAAAGAGAAATTTCTAGCCGGGTTACTTGGTCCTGCTTTTCAATTCTAGACTTCGCTTATTTCCTGGAAAGTTGAAGTCCAAGTGGATCAAACCATTTAAAGTGGTACAGGTGTTTTCACATGGGGCCGTCGAACTTAAAAATCATGATGGCAAGAGGTTCAAGGAGAATGGACAGTGGATTAGAGCATATTTGGGTACCGTAGAGGAGCTCAAAGCAATTGAAGCTTGGAAACTTGATAAATTCATCCCGATCAAGGAGCTTGATGAAGTCTGAGCAATCAAGTGACTTGCGTTGTGCCACGACATTAAATCAGGCGTTGCATGGGAGGCAACCCATGGACTAATGTGTGTTGAATTTGCAGGAAGTGGTGAGATAAAAACAAAATTGCAAGAACTCCAGGTAAAAAGGGGTCCTACGGGCTCTGTGACGGGCTGTCGCAGGTGCCACGCCCATGGGACTAGGGCATCCAAATAGTAAAGATTCTAAGTGTTGAAGAAATGGTGGTCTGTCCCACTTCCACACCCTACATGACGGGTTGTCACTGCTCTGATGGGCGTGGAAGATGGGCGTGAAGCCAAGACTGAGTTGGAAGAAGCCACTGGCTTGTTCCCATGCTCCGTATGATGGGACGTCGCAACCCTGACAAGCGTGGGAAGCAAGCCCAAGATGCCCAAGTGAGTCACCCACGATGGGCCATCGCGTGCTCGACGGGCGTCACATAGCAAATCGTCTGGGTTGGTCAAAATGTCCAAACGCCCAGGTAAGTGAAGCATGCCGGTTCATCGCGTGCCCAACGAGCATCGCGTAGCCCATCGTCTGGGTTGGTCAACTAGGGCCAATGAATTTTAGAAGTTTTTTTGCACCCGACCCAGCTCCCTTCCCTCTCTTCCCCCGCGTCCCTTAAGAGTTTGACCTCCATTAAATTGAGGTCAAACCTTTTATCTCCCTCCTTAAATAATTTTTTTCTTTCTCTCCTAAGCATGATCAAAGCCCCAAAGATTCTCAACCCACGATCATCTCTCTCATCACATTCCATATAATCTTCACTATCATTAGCATCATCTAGCAAGTTCAATACATCACCCAAGACTCAAGTTTTCTTCAAACTTTGTGCAATACCAAGAGTAAATTCACTTTCTCATGGTTTTTAAATTGTCTCTTGGTGTGTTATTATCTATGGGTTTGTAATGAAGCGACTAGCATGTTGGTAATTGTATTGAAAGTCACAAACCCTAGACTTGAACTATGCTTTTGTATGTGGTTGTGTGTATGAAGTTAAAATAGGAATTAGGGTTGTGAGTTTGGTCTGAATAATGGGTTGTGATGATGCTCATCAGTTTTATATGTTTATTATTTGGGTGAGGGGCAAATTGATGGTAATGAATGAGAGATATGTGTTTTGCATAAAACTTGGATCCCACGGGCCAGCGGGCAGGACGTCTGAGGCATGACGGGCGTCGGCTAGGGCGTTGGAAATAGATCAGGGCCTGAAAAGGTCTCTGGCCAGATCTGATGCCCATATCCGACAGGACGTCTTACCTACCATGCCTGTAGCAGGAGCCCGTGGGAGGATAACATGTCCTTAAAAATTCCACTACCCCAATCTGATGCCCTATCCCATGAGACGTCGGCCATCCCACGCCTGTGGCACAGGGTCGTGGGAGGACTATTTCACCTGCTAACTTCACTGGACCTGTAATGACCCTCTGGGTCATTTTCTATTTTCCATGCTTTTTCTGCATTTTGAGCTTTTCCTCAGAGGCTACAGGTTATTTATGACTTACCAGGACTGACGGTTCGGTGCCTGGGCCATTCGTTAGGTCGTTATGACCATTTTTCTATTTTAGCACTTAAAGTTGGAAAATCTTTGACTTTGGTTAACTTTCTCGGTAAACGTGCTCAGAATCAGATTCTAAAAGTTTCGTTGGCTCCGGAATGGGGATTTTGGTCTAGTGGGACTATTGGTTTAGGACTGAGGGCTTTCAGTTTGGTTTTGTGCTGCTTTGTGTGTTTTCAAGTCAGTTTGGCTGGTAGGGTAGACTTTGGTCAACATTCGGAGAAGACATCCTTAGATGGAAATTCCGTCAGCGCTGTTATCTCCGGAATGTCGACTTTAGGCTAGGGGGCCTTTAATTCGGGTCCCCGGGCTTCTGGACTTGTTTTTGGATTTTGAGTTTCGAGTTGGTTTTGGGCGTAGGGCCCACTATTCATTAAAATGATCTCCATTGGGAGTTTCATCAATTCCATTGAGTCCGGAATGTCATTTCTGGTAGAGTAGCATGGTTGTTTTGTGTTCACGAGGTTTTGGATGAATACGGAGGTCCATCGAAAGATTTTTGAACTTGGGGAAAATGTTGGTTGATGCATTAAGTTGCAAACCCTTTTTCTCTTCGCGATCGCGAGGATTCCATCGCGTTTGCGATGGTCTAGTTTATTTACCATCGCATTCGCGAAGGGTTTCCATCACATTCGTGATGTAGCTGGCTGGAACCCGGCTTGGCTTCCTCTTTGCAAATGCGGCCTTGACCATCGCGATCGCAATGGTTAGGCCAGGTGTTCCTCGCGAACGTGGGGGTCTTGTTGCGATCGCGATGAAGGACCCCTGGCAGTTATATAAAACTTCAACTCCATTTCTCTTTCTTTCACTTTGAAAAACTCCATAGCTGAGCTCCCAAGCTCCATTTTCCAGCTCCCTTGCTTTAGCATTCTTCATCCGATAAGTTCCCTTGCCACCCCTCTCATCTTTCCGTGTTTATTCTTGTAATTCTCCCGCTAAAACTCCATTGTTGTGAATTCTTAAGTTTGGAGGATCCTTGTGGGAAATTTGATTCCTTGGACTACATACTCGAAAATTCGTGCAACTCACCTCCGTGACATATTCCTCTTATCGAGGTAGGTTCCCGCCTTTAAATTTCGAGCTTTTTCGTTTTAATCCCGTGAATTAGTAGCACTTCGAGGCTGTTTTTGCCCTAAATTGAGCTCCATTTGTGCCCAAACTTTGGGCATGGGTTCCTTAACCCGCTGCGAGCATAGTTGTGATTTTTGTTTTCTGTTTCATTACGCGGTCGCCGAGGGTCATTTTTCCGACCTAATTTTTGGCCCGATTTTATGTATAAGCAATATGGGTGTCAGTCTTCTCATCTTGCCACCTAGTTTATGTCCTTGATAGCATGGCAGCTTTCTGAGGCTGTTCAAAAGGGGAAGGCACACGAGTGACAGTTCGTGTTTGCAGTTCGGCGCCAAGGTAGGTTACAGTTTACCTTTTAGACTGAGTTTAGATAGATAATATATATTTGTATGTTACTGGAACGCTAGGTTGGATTTTAGATAGACTTTAGGATTGAATCCTGTTTATCACATTAATTGGCCATTTTGGGTTTTTAGCCTAGAACTGTATGTTATCCTTAGCCTAGGAGCTTATTTCTTCTGTGTAACTAGTATAGAATCCTTAGCATGTTTGTAGGAGGCTTTAGAGGTAGAATAGATTTTTCCCGTGGTTTTTGCTTTTATTTCCTCTTTACTGCTTTATTCTATCATTGTGTGTAACTGTGGGTCCGAGGCCATAGCTAGGATTTGGACGGAGTTCCAGGTTAGTTCTCTTGGTTTGGAGGGTATTCTTGCCCTATTTGATTTGATGGCATGGTTTTTCCTCTGATTGTGAACTTTCATACTCATATCGCATGGCATATTATTGGTACGACATGGATGTATTTTTCAAAGGTTTTTGGTTTAAAATGAGGTTTTACTACGGTTGTGGAGATTTCTGGACTTAAATAAAAATTACTTTGAGTACTACTATGGGATTTTTGAAAGAAAAGGAGAAACTACTATTTTATGCATATATTTATAGTCCGATGCGGTATTCCATACCCCCGATGCATTATTTCGGGTATTTTACTCTCATATATACATATTTATAGTCTGATGCGGTATTCAAGACCCTCAATGCGTTATTCCGAGTATTTTACTATTTCACATATATATATGCATAGCCCAATGCAGTATTTCGGGCGCCCAATGCGGTATTTTGGGTTTATATTATATTGCATTCACTCATGCATTATCGTGTACCACATTGCATTTGCTTTGGCACGTGGATTGACTCTTGTTGGCTTGATGTTGTGTTCCTTTCCTTTTCTTTTGTTGGTTTATTGGCATGTTTCCGGCTTTATAACTAAATTTAGGTCGATCCTTGTATAGTTAGCTGCTTTCCTGTAATCTATTTATATATATTATCTTTTTGCGCTTGGTCGGCCTATGATGCATACTGAGTACTTGTTGTCTTGGTACTCATAGTACACTCTACATCTCTTTTTCTTATGCAGCACCTAGTATGAGCCACCCTCGCTGATCTCTTGTCGTTCGAGACCCGTTGTTGTTCATATTGCGGTGAGCTCTCGGCGCTTTTAGAGACTTTACATGCTTTCCATCTTGTACATTCTGTCTATATTTTGTATTTTAGATAGACAATATCTGTTGTATAGCTACTTCTTACTTTAGTCGCTCTTGTACTAGTGACACCAGGTCCGGGTGGGTTCTCGTGTTGTTTTTTCTTTTTGGTCACTTTTGGGCCTTCTTATATATATTTTGTATGATGGTATATATATATGCTATTGGACCTATCTTTTCGTTATATCTTCCGCTTTTCTTTAGTTTAATTATTATTTATTGTCTTCCGCATGTTTGGGCTAGGCTTGTCTACTGGAGGGTTATGTAGATGCCATCATGGCCCGATTTCGAGTCGTGACACAGTGGTATTAGAGCTATAGGTTCACCGGTCTTGCCAGTACAAGAGCAAAATGTCTAGTAGAGTCTCGGTGATCGGTATGATGACGTACGTATCTAATTTATGAGAGGCTGTAGGACATTCCTAGGAAATATGTCATATTGTTGATTCCTTGTCATGCGTTATTGACTTTATCAACTTCTGAGTATCTTTGTTTCACTCTTTATCAGATGGTTCAGAGGAGATCTGCAGCGGGTGAGGACGAGGCCCCTGTGCCTACAGTTAGAGCCCAGCTAGGGGACGGGGTAGAGGTTGACCCAGAGGTTGAGGTAGGACACGGGCTATGGCACCAGCCCAAACCTGGGCTAGAGTACCGTCATCAGAGCCTAAGGTTAGAGTGGATGAGGTTTAGTATGAGCCAGAGCATGTGGGGCCAGCCCAGCATCCGGTAGGTTTTATGGCTACTCCGGTATTGCAGGACACTTGGTTCGATTATTGGGGTTCCTTGAGGGTATGACTCCACCAGTATCTTCGCCGAGCACTCTCATTGGTTCTCAGGTTTGAGGTGAGGCTCAGAATTCAGCTCAGGCGGCAGCACAGGGTTTAGGAGCGCAGGCTGCTGCTGCGGCTCCCAGATTTGAGGTATTACCGGTCCCTGTAGTTGCTCCCCCTCTTCCAGTCATGCCAGTTATGTCTTCTGAGGAGCATAAGATGCTTGGTAGGTTCTTGAGATTGGGTCCTCCGAGGTTTTTAGGTTCTTCTAGGGAGGATGCGCACGAGTTTCTGACTAGATGCCAGGGGAGGTTACATAATTTGGGGTTAGTTGAGTCTTATGGAGCTGATTACACCGCGTTTCAGCTGGATGGTCTAGTGAAACACTGGTGGAGGTCATATGTTGCTTGTAGACCAGCCGGGTCACCTCCGCTTACTTGGGATCAGTTCTCCGAAGCTTTTCTGGAGAAGTTTGTGTCACGTAGCATGAGAGAGCGTCTGATGGATCAGTTTGCTGGGTTGGAGTAGGGCTCCATGAATTTGTCTGAGTACGAGGTTCAGTTCCATCAGTTGTCTAGACACGCCACTATAATTTTGCCCACCGAGCACGAGAGAGTACACCAATTTGTTCAAGGTTTTACCTTGCATCTCTGCTTGGACACAGAGGGTATGGTAGCATCGGGTCAGTCTTTTTTGGAGGTAGTTGATCATGCCCGTACTATTGAGGGTGTACTTTGCGAGGCCCAAGGGGGCAGCGATAAGAAGCCCTGCCATTAGGGCAGTTTCAACGGTTCACAAGGCCATGGTAGGGGCTACTATGGTAGAGGTCAGCATCACCAGTGTTTCTAGCCGAGCCATCCTGTTCAGGAGGCATTACAGACTACTGAGGGTTAGAGTAGCCAGAGTATCGTTCCTGCTCCACGAGGTGGTCATTCAGGGTCTACAGGTTGTGGTAGTCATTCTGATTTGGTTGGGTCTTCATAGCGGAGTACATGGGGTCGGGGTTGTTATGAGTATGGTGAGATGGGCCACTTTGCAAGAAAGTGCTCGATAGCACAGCACCCTAGGCGACAGGATCAGTTGGTTCAGGCCTCCAAGGCTCCAGCACCTCCAGCTAGAGGCGGTTCACAGGGTAGTAGGGGTGGTCCCCAGGGTACTAGAGGTGGTCCTCAATCCGATAGGTTAGGTGGTCATGGCGGTCGGGGCCACATGTATGCAGTTTCGGGCCGAACAGAGGCCGAGGCTTTAGATTTTGTGATCACAAGTACGATCTCCATTTGTCATTAGTCTGCTTCTACTTTGTTTGATCCGGGGTCTACATTCTCGTATGTATTTGCTTATTATGCTACTCGTCTGGGGTCTGCTTGTGAATCCTTGCCTATGCCTTTGCATGTATCTACCCCAGTAGGTGATTCTTTAGTAGTGGATCAGGTGTATCGGGCTTGTGTAGTGACTATCTTGGGATATGACACGTGGGTAGACTTGGTTGTCCTTGATATGGTCGATTTTGATGTGATCTTGGGCATGGATTTGTTGTCTCCTTATCATGCGGTCTTGGGTTATTTCGCCAAGACCGTTACTCTTCGGATGCCTGGTATCCCTCCTATCTTATCGAAGGGAGCTAATAGCCACATGCCGGGGGAAGTTATATCCTTTCTGAGTGCCCAGCGGCTGGTTGGGAAGGGGTGCATAGCTTATCTTGCCTACGTCCGTGATACTAGTGCAACCACACCTCCTCTTGAGTCTATTCCTATGGTTTGCGAGTATTCAGATGTATTTTCTTCTGATCTTCCGGGTCTTCCTCCTGATCGTGACATTGATTTTGGTATTGATGTCGAGCCGGGCACCAAGCCCATTTCCATTCTGCCATATCGGATGGCACCTGCTGAGTTGAGGGAGCTTAAGGATCAGCTCTAGGATCTGTAGAGTAGAGGGTTCATCACGCCTAGTGTGTCTTTGTAGGGTGCTTTGATTCTGTTTGTGAAAAAGAAGGACGGGTCTATGTGTATGTGTATAAACTACAAGCAGTTGAATAAGGTGACAGTTAAGAACAGATATCCAATGTCGCGTATTGATGACTTGTTTGACCAGCTACAGGGTGCAGCAGTGTTCTCTAAGATAGATTTGAGGTCCGGTTATCACCAGTTGAGGATTAGGGCTGAGGACATCCCAAAGACTCCATTTAGGACTCGATACGTCCATTATGAGTTCCTAGTCATGTCTTTTGGGTTGACTAATGCTCCAGCAACATTTATGGAGTTGATGAACCGTGTATTCAGTGCCTACCTGGACTCGTTTGTGATTGTGTTCATCGATGACATTCTGATTTATTCGAGGAGTAGGGAGGAGCATGAACAGCATCTTAGAGTTGTACTTCAGGCTTTGCGAGACCACCAGTTGTATGCCAAATTCACTAAGTGTGAGTTTTGGCTTGAGTCTGTGGCATTCTTGGGGCACGTGGTGTCCAAGGATGGGATTATGGTAGATCCAGCAAAGATTGCAGTAGTTCATGATTGGGCTAGGCCTACTTCTCCTATCGAGGTTCGTAGTTTTATCGGGTTAGCAGGTTATTACAGACGGTTTGTGGAGGGATTTTCTTCGATAGCAGCTTCATTGACTAGATTGACTCAGAAGAATGTTCCCTTCCGGTGGTCAGATGAGTGTGAGGTGAGCTTTCTGAAGCTCAAGGCCTTGTTGACTTCATCTCCAATTCTTACTCTTCTGGTCGAGGTCCAGGGTTTTACCGTATATTGTGATGCATCAGGTATTAGTTTGGGTTGTGAATTAATGCAGCAGGGTCGGGTTATCGCATATGCTTCCAGATAGTTGAAGGTTCACGAGAGGAACTACCCCACATATGACTTGGAGTTAGCAGCGGTAGTCTTCGCGTTGAAGATGTGGAGGCATTATCTTTATGGGGTGCATTGTGAGATCTTTACTGACCATCGTAATCTTTAGTACATTTTCATCCAGAAGGATCTAAATTTGAGGCAGCGTAGGTGGCTGGAGTTACTGAAGGACTATGACATCTCTATTCTTTATAGTTCGGTCGAG
This sequence comes from Jaltomata sinuosa, assembly GCA_003996215.1. Classification (NCBI taxonomy): domain Eukaryota; kingdom Viridiplantae; phylum Streptophyta; class Magnoliopsida; order Solanales; family Solanaceae; genus Jaltomata; species Jaltomata sinuosa. The sequence goes on along the minus strand of QJPP01004586.1, from coordinate 42,762 downwards.
GCAAACATGGTAGCGGATGCCTTGACCTGGAAGGTGGTGAGTATGGGTAGCTTGGCTTTCTTATCTACGGAGGAGCGACCTTTAGCTTGGTACATCCAGTCCTTGGCTAATAGGTTGGTTTGACTTGACATTTCAGAGTCGGGCTATATTATTGCTTGTGTTGAGGCTAGGTCTTCCTTGTTAGAGCAGAGCTAGGCATAGCAGTTTGATGATGGGAGATTGAGGATCATTTGTGCCAAGGTGTTAAGTGGTGGGGCTAGGAAAGGGATTTTAGATTCAGAGGGTGTTCTGAGGATCGAGGGTCGTATTTGCGTTCCTAGAGTTGGTGACTTGGTCAGCTTGATACTGAAGGAGGCTCATTGTTCTAGGTATTCCATTCATTCTAGGGCAGCTAATATGTATCGTGACTTGAGGCAGCACTACTGGTGGTGTGGTATGAAGAGGGATATTTTGGGTTTCGTATCGAGGTGCTTGAACTGTCAGCAGGTGAAGTTCGAGCACCAGAGGCCTGGTGGTTTATCACAGCGGCTACCCATTCTGGAGTGGAAATAAGCGCGTATATCTATGGATTTTGTAGTCGGATTGCCACATACTTTGCGGAGATTTGATGCTATTTGGGTTATCATGGATAGGTTCACGAAGTCTGCCCATTTTCTGCCGGTTCAGACTTCCTACAGTTCTGAGAGGTTCACTCAGATCTATGTTCAGGAGATTATCCGTTTGTATGGTGTGCCAGTTTCTATCATCTCCGACCGAGATACACAGTTTACTTCGCACTTCTAGCGGTCTATTCAGAGAGTGTTGGGTACTAGAGTTGAGCTTAGCCCTGCTTTTCATCTGCAGACAGACGGCCAGTCAGAGCGCATTATTCAGGTTCTGGAGGATATGTTACGAGCCTGCGTCATTGATTTCGGGGGTCAGTGGGACCAGTGTTTGTCCTTGGCAGAGTTTGCATATAATAATAGTTACCATTCCAGCATTCAAATGGCTCCGTTCGAGGCATTGTATGGTAGACAGTGCAGATCTTTGGTGGGTTAGTTTGATGCTTTCGAGGTTAGGCCGTGGGGTACCAATTTGCTTCGTGATTCTATGGATAGAGTTTGGGTTATTCAGGAAAGACTTTGTACTGCCCAAAGTAGGCAGAAGAGTTATGCTAACAGGAGAGTTCGAGACCTTGAGTTTATGGTTGGTGACAGTGTGTTCCTTCGGGCATCGCCCATAAAGGGCGTGATGCAGTTCGGGAAGAAGGGTAAGCTCAGTCCGAGGTTCATTGGTCCATTTGAGATCCTTCATCGTATTGGAGGGGTTGCTTATGAGTTAGCCTTGCCTCCTACTCTTTCTAGTTCTCATCCGGTGTTTCATGTTTCTATATTGTGGCGGTACATTCCGGATGAGTCTCACGTGCTTCAATTGGAGTCGGTTCAGTTGGACGAGTCTTTGGCTTTTGAGGAGGAGCCTGTTGCTATTTTGGACACACAGGTTAGTAAGTTGAGGTCCAAGGAGATTCCGTCAGTTAAGGTTAAATGGCGGCATCATCCTATCGAGGAGGCTACTTGGGAGATCGAGACCGACATGTGAACCCATTATCCTCGTCTTTTCGAGTCTTCAGGTACTATCCTTTTTCTAACTTTCGCGGATGAAAGTTCTTTTAGTAGTGGATGTTGTAATGACCCTCCAGGTTATTTTCCATTTTTTGTGATGTTTTGAGCTTTCCCAAAGTGGCTACAGGTCATTTATGACTTGTCGGAACTGACGGTTCGGTGCCCGGGACATTCGCTAGGTCGTTATGACCATTTCACTATTTTAGCACTTAAAGTTGGAAAATCTTTGACTTGGTCAACTTTCTTGATAAGCACGCTCAGAATCGGATTGCGATAGTTATGTTGGCTCAGTTATGTTGGCTCAGTTATGTTGGCTCCGAAACGGAGATTTTGGTCTATTGGGACCATTGGTTTGGGTCTGAGAACTTTCGGTTTGGTTTTGTGCTACTTTGTGTGTTTTCAATTCAGTTTGGCTGGTAGGGTTGACTTTGGTCAACATTCGGAGAAGACAGCCTCGGATAGAAATTTTGTCAGTGTCGTTAGCTCCGGATTGTTGACTTTGGGCTAGGGAGAATTTTGGTTTGAGTCTCGAGGCTTCCGAACTTATTTTTGGGTTTTGAGTTTCGAGTTGGTTTTGGGCGTGGGGCCCATTTTTGTTAAAACGTTCTCCATTGGGAGTTTTGTTGATTCCATTGAGTCCAAAATGCCTTTTCTGGTAGGGTAGCATGGTTGGTTTGTGTTCACGGGGTTACAGATGAATCCTGGGGGTCCGTCGGAAGATTTTTGGACTAGGGAAAAATGTTGGTTGCTGCATTAAGTTGCAGACCCTTTTGCTCTTCGCGATCGCGAGGATCCCATCGCATTCACGATGGTTTGGTTTCTTGACCATCGCGTTCGCGAAGGGTTTCCATCGTGTTCACGATGTAGCCGACTAGGACCCGGCTTGGCTTCCTCTTCGCGAACGCGGCCTGGACCATCACGAATGCGATGGTTGGGCCAGCTGTTCCTCGCGAACGCAGGGGTCCTGTCGCGATCGTGATGAAGGACCCCTGGCAGTTATATAAAACTTCAACTCCGTTTCTCTTTCTTTCACTTCGAAAAACTCCATAGCTGAGCTTCCAAGCTCCATTTTCCAGCTTTGTTGTTCAACATTCTTCATCCGGTAAGTTCCCTCGCCACCCCTCTCCTCTTTCCGTGTTTATTCTTGTAATTCTCTCGCTAAAACTCCATTGTTGTGAATTCTCAAGTTTGGGGGATCCTTGTGGGAAATCTGATTCCTTGGGCTGCATGCTCAATAATTCGTGCAACTCACCTTCGTGACGTATTCCTCTTGTCGAGGTAGGTTCCCGCCTTTAAATTCCGAGCTTTTCCGTTTTAATCTTGTGAATTAGTAGCACTTCGGGGCTATTTTGGGCCCCGAATCGGGCTCCGATCATGCCCAAACTTTGGGCATGGGTTCCTTAACCCGCTGTGAGCATAATTGTGATTTTTGTTTTCTGTTTTGTTGCGTGGGCCCCGGGGGTCATTTTTCCGACCCGATTTTCGGCTTGATTTTCTGTATAAGCAATATGGGTGTCATTCTTCTCATCTTGACACCTATTTTATTTCCTAGATAGCGTGGCAGCTTTCTGAGGCTGTTCGGAAGGGGAAGGCACATGAGTGACGGTTCGTGTTTGCAATTCGGCCCCTAGGTAGGTTACGGTTTACCTTTTAGACTGAGTTTAGTAAGATAATATATATTTGTATGTTACTGGAACGCTAGGTTGGATTTTAGATAGACTTTAGGCTTGAATCTTATTTATCATGTTAATTGGCCATTTTGGGTTTTTAGCCTAGAACTGTATGTTATCCTTAGCCTAGGAGCTTGCTTCTTCTGTGTGACTAGTATAGAATCCTTAGCATGTTTTTAGGAGGCTTTAGAGGTAGAATAGATTTTTCCCATGGTTTTTGCTTTTATTTCCGCTTTTCGGCTTTATTCTATTATTGTGTGTAATTATTGGCCCGAGGCCATGGCTAGGATTTGAACGGAGTTCCAGGTTAGTTCTCTTGGTTTGGAGGGTATTCTTGCCCTGTTTGATTTTATGACATGGTTTTTCCTCTGTTTGTGAGCTTTCATACTCATATCGCATGGCATATCATTGGTACGACATGGATGTGTTTTTCAAAGGTTTTTGGTTTGAAATGAGGCTTTACTACGGTTCTGGAGATTTCTGGACTTAAATAAAAATTACTTTGAGTATTACTATGGGATTTTTGAAAGAAAAGGAAAACTACTATTTTATGCATATATGTATAGTCCAATGCGGTATTTTGGACCCCCGATGTGTTATTCCAGATATTTTACTCTCATATATATATATTTATAGTCCGATGCGGTATTTCGGACCCTCAATGCGTTATTCCGAGTATTTTACTATTTCACATATATATATGCATAGTCCGATGTGGTATTCCGGGAGCCCGATGCGGTATTCTGGGTTTATATTATATTGCATTCATTCATGCATCATTGTGCACCGCATTGCATTTTCTTTGGCACGTGGATTGACTCTGGTTGGCTTGATGTTGTGTTCCTTTCCTTCTTTTGTTGGTTTATTGGCTTGTCTCCCGCTTTATAACTAGATTTAGGTGGATCCCTGTATAGTTGGCTGCTTTCCTGTAATCTATTTATATATATTATCTTTATGTGCTCGGTCGGCCTATGATGCCTACTGAGTATCCGTTGTCTTGGTACACATACTACACTCTACATCTCTTTTTCTTATGCAGCACCTAGTACAAGCCACCCTCGTTGATCTCCTGTCGTTCGAGACCTGTTGCTGTTCGGATCGCGGTGAGCTCCTGGTGCTTTTGGAGACTTTACTTGCTTTCCATCTTGTACATTCTGTCTATATTTTGTATTTTTGATAGACATCATCTATTGTATAGCTACTTCTTACTTTAGTCGCTCTTCTACTAGTGACACCAGGTCCGGGTGGGTTCTCATGTTGTTTTGTCTTTTTGGTCACTTTCGGGCCTTCTTATGTATATTTTGTATGATGGTATATATATATGCTATTGGCCTTATCTTTTCGTTATATCTTCTGCTTTTCTTTAGTTTAATTAATATTTATTGTCTACCATATGTTTGGGTTAGGCTTGTCTACTGGGGGGTTACGTAGACGCCATCATGGCCCAATTTTGGGTCGTGACAGGACCATTCTGACCCCCTGTGCCACGGGACGTCAGACCTCCCACGCTCGTGGAAGGTGTGCATTTCTGAATTTAGTGTAAAAATTTTCTAGTTTTTAATTTTTAGATTATGTGCTAACGATGGTTGCCTGCAAGTACTATGGCACAAAAACCACCATTCCGACGTGGAGGGGACCTAGAAAGCAAAGGATACTTCAGCCAAGTCTTGACTAACGGATCAAACTGATTCTGAAATCGAGAAGAGTGATTCAGACAACAACACCCCCCCCCCCGTCTGTTCAACCACAAGAAAGCTGATAGTATCTCCTTCGCGGTCTGAAGAGGAAGGAGGCCATGCACCTGAAGAGGAAGAAGGATAATCTTCCGACTCGACTTATTCTAGTGCGGAGAGTGACCATTCTCCTCCACCAGAAAAAATGAGGACAAGAACCAGCTACCTAGGTTTCTAGTGGCATGGAAACCAGGACCGAGTCGGGAAATGATGATGAATCAGGGTCGGAGCACAGTTCGGCCAATGATGTGGAGGGTGATGATGAAACCGATACAGAGAGCACCACTCCGAAAAGGGAGACTACTTCACCCACTCCGACAGGCCCTGTCACAACACTGGTACTCGCTCAGGAGTAAGCTAGGTGGAATATCAAAGGGTCAAAGAAAATATTTGATTATGGGCTTGAGGTGACAGCACGGGGAAATCTGAGACGACCTATCACTGAGGAATGGAGGATAGATCCTTTCAAGCTAAAGAACTTCCCCAAGCTTAATGAATATTTCCGGTACTACCAGTTGGGCTAGACTAGCAAGCCACTCCCGGACTACCAACTGCTTATTGTGAGGGAGTTCTATGCGAACTACCAAGACATTTTGGAAAGTAGATGCCAAAAGGTCAAAAAGCTGCCAACTTGCCCGCTCTTGAGAGCGTACCAGTGCGAGGTGTCCCTATGAACATCTCCTCCAAAACTATTAACAGGTTCCTCTTTGGGCCGGGATATGAGATTGTCGCCGACCCTTTTGAGTATGTTCATCGGATGAAAACTGAAGCCAAATGGACAAAATGGTTGGCCAAGTGGCTCACAACAACCGGGAATCCAAGCTGGCTAGATCAATACAGGCCACAAATCACAAAGGCCTCTCTATCATTTGAGGCCAAGTTCTGGTGGGCCATAGTGCGACTACGGATTATGCCAACAGGTGGAGACAACCAGCTCACTCTAGAAAGAGTTGTCTTAGTAGATAGCTTGTTATCAAAATACAAGCTAAACTTTGGGCAAATTATAGTGGAAGAGATCAGAGATAGAGTCACCAAGATAAGTTCCTCCTATCCATTTCCCTGCCTCATTACTGAGCTGTGTGACGAAGTTGTTGTCCCGAAATATACGGGTATTGATCATGTAGAGCAGGCCACCCAGACACATTATCCCGAGAGGTTCAAGGATGAAACTAGAATTATGGGTTTGAGTGGCACATTAGAACCACTTGCTCTTACCCAAGAGGCACATGTATCGACACCGGAGGCAACACCATCCACTACTACTGTGCCTACCCCACAGCCAGACTGAGCATATTACTGCTGGTCTATCCTCTTCTGCTACACCTCCAATGGAGGAAATTGATTCAATATTTGCTTTTCATCTGGCGAATTTTGCCAACATAGTTCAGAGGACCATTGAGTTGAAGGAACAAATGAAAATGTTTGCATTACAGTTTCAGCCGATTATTGATTCCTCCATCCGAAAAGCCTTAGCACCATTTCTGAATGTGAATGATTGGATTGACACATTAGAAGATAGGGTGGATGAGAAGCTACAGGAAATGGGAACAGTTGAACTTGCATAAGTCAAGCAGCAAATAGTGGAGCTAGGGTAGATGTGAATGAGCTTAAGAGTCATCCAGCTGCTCAAGTTAAGGCTCCACTAGTCTTGCCACAAATTATGTTGGAGCCAACATTTAACTTGTGGGACTTTGTAGACCCTGAGCTTTGGCCGACTGAACTGGAAAAGGAGAAAGAGGCTGAACAAGCAGAAGAAAAAGAGCTTGAATTACCCCTGAGTCCCTCTGAGCATTCGAAGAAGAGGAAGCAAAAAGATAAGCATGTCCAAGCGAACACCGCACCTCTTAGCCCAAAGTCTCAAAAGAATAGGGATAATAGAGCCGCGTAAGAAAGATTTAGCGTGGGCAACAATGGAGTCCCTAGCCAAGCAACAGATCGAGGTTGATATCGTTGGCACGGGTGGTTTGGCGAGTGGTGTTGTCAGTATTCCAGGTATACCTTCTTTAGACCCCAGTGTGGGAGTTAGTGTTGATGATGATGCTCAGGTAGCTGATACTGTTAAGAGGACTATGGAGGCAGCCCCTAATATTGAGAAAGATGTGGGCACCAATCCAGTAGGCCCGACTATAGCTACACCAGATGGTCGTTCTTAGGCGCCGTAGGTATGCCTTGTATCCCTCGTTTTGTTATTTTTTTAGTGCATTGGGGACAATTCACAGCTTTTTAGATAGGGTGGGGGAAGTTGTGGTCATCTGGTTGGTTTTTGTAGAGTGTTATGGTGAAGTCTGAGTAGCCTAAACACTCGCATCGTGCCGCGATGTTAAATCAAGTGCTACATGAGAGGCAACCCATGAGGGTATCTATATGATATCCGTGTCCGTGGGGTTTTCTTGATTGTGTTTTTTCCCTAAGAACTTTTTAATTTTTATTGAACCGGCATGTTTAGTACTTGATGTATGTTTATAGAAGTAAATTAGGAACTAAATGCAGCCATGTCCTGATTTTTGAAGAAATTCTGTGAAAAATGGAGACCTCTCCAAAGTTTTGTGCAATAAGATCCATGAACTAACCTTGAAGGATCTGTAAATGACAGCATGCATATAATTGAGATAAGTAGATTAAGCTAAAGCATGAACTGGTAGTTAGCTAATCTTTAGTCTTAACTCTGTGTCATGTGGGAAGTGATCTATTTAGTATCTGTTCTTGTTGTACTGTGCGATCTAGAACTTGCCTGGTTAGTCTTGCTATGGTTGTAGAATGGTTTTTGTAGGACGTGATCATAGGCCATTTTTTAAATTAGTCCACTTTAGCCAAATGACCTACCAAATGAAATAGAATCCCTTTGATCCCTGAATTTGAGCCTAAAAGTTAAACCTTTTTGTTGTTAGCCTATTCACCTTCCCTGTTTCCTATAAATCTCTGTTTTGGCCCTGGTCCCTCCTTAGACATTGTGCACCTCAACTCAAGCTAAAAGCCTAAGTTGAGGGTGGCTACTATAGGGGTGAGTAGGAAGTGTTGGGTATGAAAATATAGGGTTAATGTTAAAAAGAAGTTTAGAGGGTGTGGTTTGTGTGCTACAAAAGAAAAAAGAAAAGAAGAAAAAAATTGATCAATAAAATAAAATAAAAAGTGCAAAAAAATGTAATAAAAGCCACACCTGAAGTCTAAGACAGGAGAATAAGGGAAGAAAACTGTAAGGTATGAAAATGTGGAGAATAAAGAAGTAATTGTAGTGTCAAGGAGGACATAGTCACTATTTACCCAAATGTACCATTTCCGTCCCTAAGCCTACATTACAAGCCTAACAAAGTCCTATAGTGATCCTAACTGAACTGCTTGAAAGCCAATGCATAGAAAATAAGGGCAAGCCTATGATATTGTGCATGTACAACTAGAACTTCCTTGTGAGAGTGAGTGTGTTCCCAGTCCCTGTTTGTTAAGTTGCAATTCTATGTGATTGGGACTTCTTCGTTGCGAGGTCACTAGAGTAGACTGTGATTGATAATTATTTGGTTGGAATGTCTCATGAATATCTTATTGTCACTCATGGATCCGTTTTGTGTTGTTCTGATAACTTGACCAAATGCACTGCTTTTTGAGTTGTTAAGGAGTGGGTACTGTTCTGAGATTTGAGAGATAAATGAATTATGTTGTTGTTTTAGTTTCTAGTTTCTTTTACTTAAGCGTCGTGTTAGTTGTTGTTTTTGTTTGTTGCTTGAGGACAAGCAAATATTCTAAGTTGAGGGTGTTGATGTGTCGTGATTTCACGGCACTTTCAACGCTTAATACTAAAGATTTTTGGGTGTTCTTAAGCATGTTTTGTTAGATTTGATGTCGTTTGTTGCTTGTACAGGGAAAAGTATTGAAAAGATGAAAATACCAAAGTGTTGCAGTTTTCTGGGTAAAAGGCATGCCCCATGGGCGTGGGATCCACCATGTCCCATGGGAGAAGATGTTTGAACAATGCAGCAGGAGAAACTAAGGCATAGAAGCCTGATGGGATGCCACAACGCCCATGAATGACACGATGGGACATCGCAGGGCCCGTCGATATAAGCTAGAGACCAATGTGAAGTAGCTAAGTAAGGGAGATGGGAAACCATAATGGGCGTCGCACTCATGATATCCCGTCATAGCTGCCTGTGGAAACAAGGCAGTGAAAATGTTGAGAGACCAAGAAGAACCAACAGGCAACCAGGACAGGCGTCGCAACAACGACGTCCCATCGCAGCAACCCGTGAAAATGAGGCAGCAGACTTGGAGCTCAGATGGAAAGAAGCCTGATGGGCACCCACGACGCCCGTTGCATCCACGACGGCCCGTGGGGCATCCCATCGGAGGTGTCGCGTCAAGATTTCCCAGTCTTCTTAGGATTTGGTCTTTGTTGTCTATAAATACTTCTCCCTAGGTTTTATTTTGGAGTTTCGACTTTTGTTACGAAGTTTACTATACTGTGACTCATTTTTGAGACATTAATTCATAGTTTTGAGAATTCAAAGATTGTTCTTGATTTTATTGAAGTGTTCTTGAGATTTCTTCAAGATTCTGGATTTCTTTACTTCTTCTTGTAAGTCTATACTCATGATTGTTCCAACAATTCTTGTTTGTTTACTTATGAACATGAGTAGCTAAATCCACAACTAGGATTGTGGGAACCATAAAGGATTAACAAAGTAGGCAAAGTACTTGGTAATTCTAGGGCGGTGTTTATGCATGTATTGTTCTTCCCTTCGAATTGATTGCTTTTTAATGGTGTACAACATTAGAACTCGCCTTATCTTTACTTGCCGGACCAAGGGGGTAATGGATGGGAAAAGGGTTGTTTAACAATGGAGATTTGAGGCTACCAACCCTCATCTAATAGCTTGACCTTGTCCGGGAATAGCTAATCTGGGATCCAGGGTAAGGGACATAAATCATACACCCATGGCTGGACCAAGGCGTGTGGTGAAATTCATCTATCTGAGGGACCAACTATTTAGGTGAACCTAAATTACTGATTGTGCATGCTAAGCACAAAACTAGTCTACTAAGTACAACGCCTTACTAAGTTATGATCTCATGGGGAACACTACCTTAGTCACTTCTCTTATTGATAACAATCTTTGAAACTGATACTTGTTACTTGTTACGATTCTAAGTTACGTCTAATATTTGTTACTTAAACCCCCTCCTTTTCGAGGGAAATAAATGGCTAACAGCGCAAGTAAATACTAATCAACCATAGTCCTACCATATTCCCTGGTTGGGTTCTATATTTGAACAGCGACCGCTTATGCTTCTAAAAAGAGGTGTAATTTTGGTGCATCACCTGGTCCTGGCGAGAGGACATGGCATAAAGGTGGTTCTGGCACTGACCACCAGAAATAGAAGCAGTGCCCTGCTGGGCCGGTCGACCTCCTAGGGATGCTGTGGCAGACTGAGTCCTACTACCTCCCTGACCCTTCTTAGCTGAAGGACAATCCTTAATTCTGTTTCAAACCTGACCACACCCAAAATATCCCTCTATACCAGCCAAACACTCATCGAGGTGACTTTTACCATATTTTTGTTGCAAGAAGGGTAAGGAGCCCCCTTTGCAACACTACCCTACGAATATGAACCAGATCCTCTACAACGTTTGATCATGAAGAGGCCTGGGGGCCTGGGTAGGAACACTAGCTGAAGAATGAACAGGCCCTGATGATTTCTTCTGAAATGAAGAGCGATGTCCGCCTCTGGACTTCTGATAGCCAAAACCCGAACTCTCCGATCTAACCCTCTTGTCCTACCTTGCCATTTCCCTCAACTTGTCTCCCTCAATCTGATGGGCATGAGTCATAAGTCAAGAAATATCCATGTCACCCAAAAGCATCACAGACCTACACTCCTTCTTTACCAAATCCGACACTTCGTAAACATACTTACTCATCTCATCCCACGGGTCAACCACCATGGAAGGAGCATACCTAGAAAGCTGGGTGAACTTCAATCCGTACTCCTGAACCGACATAGAACCTTGCCTTAAATTCATGAACTCTTTGACCTTAGCTTGCCTCAACTCCCTCGGGAAGAACTGGTCAAGAAAAATCCTCTCAAAGCATTCCCAAGTCATAGGGACCGCATCCCTAGCCCTAGCATCTTTCCATCGAGTGAACCAAATATGAGCCACGTCCTTGAGTCGATAGGAAGCTAGATCAATACCATCAACACCACCCACTTGCATCATACCAAAGATATTCTTTACCTCATCCAAGAAATTTTGCGAATCCTCACCAATTTTTGAACCCTAGAACTCGGGTGGGTTCATGCGAATGAAATCTTGAACTCGGGCCGCCATTCCACCTTGAGAGTGGACGGGGATAGGATCCTGTTGGTTGGGCTGAGCGGACATAGTCTGATCTAGCATATGAATGGTATTTCTGAACTCTACCTCCCTATATATATATTGTATTTTTGGGTGCCCACATCAGCTTAGGGGATTTAGAAAATTAAATACAAATAAGGAACTAATTGTTATCACTCAAGACGTATAATTTATAAAGGGAAAACTAAACATGTAGACATACTTAAGACCTTAATTAGCCAATATAGCCTAGGTTTATATTAATTACAAATTGTATCCAAATAGCAATATTTTGAAAAACCCTCTCCTCCTCTCCTATTTAATGGCCTCTCTCCCTCTCTCTCGCTGCCTCAACCTCCCTCTCTCTCACTACCTCTGCGCACCTCTCTCCCCCTCTCCCTCTCTCTCGCTGCCTCCCTCCCTCTCTCTCTCTCTCTTTCTCTCTCTTTCGAGGAACAAATGAATAAAAGGAGGTTTGTGTTGTATTCGTGGATACATTTGTTGCTTTATGTATTTTTTATGCTTGTTTTTTGTATTCGTTAATCCAAATTGTATTTGGTGATACAACTTGCATCATTCAAATACAAAAGATACATTTTGTATACAATTGTATTCGTTGATATACTTGTATTTGTTAATATGAATTGTATTCGTTCATAGACTTGTATTTGTTCATATGAATTGTACACTTGTATTTGTTGATATGAATTGTATTCGTTGATACAACTTGAACAATCCAAATACAAATGATATAAATGATATATTTGTATTTGTATATGATAGATTAAAAAAATACAAACGATGCATATACTTATTTATATACAATTACAACTGATAAATTTGATACATTTGAAGGTGAGATAAAGATGTGAAAATACAAAATACAAGAGGAATACAATCATTAATTAGCTATTGTATTTATATTTTATATCAAATACAGTAAATTGCATACAGTTGATACAGCGAGTACCAGCGAAAATGAATACAACGGGCTACATATTGTAATTATTGAAAGTGTTTCTATGTTAGCCTGTTTTCGCCTATAGTTAGAATATTTATGAAAGTTGCCCATTTATAAACTAATATATATATTTCACCACAATTTAATCCTGCAATGGTAGTACTATGAGTGAATAACTTAAGTGGTCATTCAACTTCGAGCAAATTCTTCATTAAAGTCATTTATTTTTATTTTGCATTAATAAAGTCACTCAATTTACTATAATTTATCTATAAAGTAGTTATAGTAAAAAAACTAGAGGGATAATACATAAACCTCCCCTCAAAATACTTTGTGGTTATGTTTGCCTCTAAAAACAAGATAGCTCGGTGCATTAAAGCTCTCGCTATGCGCAGGGTCCGGGGAAGGGTCCGACCACAAGGGTCTATTGTACGCAGCCTTACCTTGCATTTCTGCAAGAGGTTATTTTCAAGGCTTGAACACGTGACCTCCTGGTCACATGACAAAAACTTTACCAGTTACTCCAAGGTTCCCCTACAAAAGAGGGATGCAACACGAGGACTTTCCAGAGGGTCACCCATCCTAGTACTACTCTCGCCCAAGCACACTTAACTTTGGAGTTCTGATGGGATCTGGTGCGTTAGTGCTGGTATAATTGCATCTATGTTTGCCTCTCTTATTTTATAATAATTTTTTAAGCCCAATTATTATCAATACAAAAATTGTGATTTAACTAAGTTTTCGTTTATGATATATTCTTTTGTACCTCTTCTTATTTTTAAAGGAAAAAAAAATCATTTCCTTCGCTAAATTTTTTTTCTGATTTGCAACTAAATTTAAAATTTGGCTTGACACTAATAGACAACGTAATTTACTTGTACAGTTGGACTGATAATGATTTCGTGGCATTTTAGTATATTCTCATCTCTGAATAGTGAATATGACGCACAAACAAACTTCAACTATCTAATTAGTGCAACTTTTTCTAGAAATTTATGAGTCGTTTGTGTTTTGGGTTTTCAAAAATATTGTTCCATTTTTCCTTTTTAATTACAGAAGACGATATTTTAAAGCCAAAAATACTTTTAAAAATAAAATAAAAGTTCACTTTCCATGTCCTAAATTCAGTTTGCCCGACTATTTTGTCTTAATTGCTTTGGATCACTAGACATTTGGAAAAAAATTAAAGAGAAGGAACTGTTATAAAGAGAGGCTCATGAGTCCGAGACCTAAATGACACTTTTTTGGATAAAAAATGTCAAAAGGGCAACTGTTTCGGTGGTTAGACCAAAAAGGATAAAACGTTCTCATGTAAACCTTTTGCCATTTTAAAAAAATAAAATCGTTCAAATAAGAACAATTTCGTAAGCTGCGCTCTTTTTTTTTAGGAAATCGTCTACACATAAATGATTTTGCCAGGTGACTTTTTTTTTAAAAAAAAGCGTTCATACATGAACGATTTCATTGTGTCTGTTTTTTATTTTTTATTTTTGAAAACGTTCACATGTGAAAGATTTTAAGTATTAAGTTTTCTTTTTTTGGAAAACGTTCACATGTTAACGATATGCCGATGTTAATTTGGAAAACGTACTCTAACAAGTATGTACTCCTCCTTCCAAAGTTATGTAATTCATCTTCTTCATTGTTCCATCCTCACCTAATTTCTAAGTTGGCTATATTTTGCTTTTTATTGACGCTAAAAAATTAGTAAAAAAAACCCTACCCCTCCCCCCGCCCTTTTTTTTTTGTTAAATACACATTTTATTAAATATCAAATTATTATTTACAAGGCTAAATAGGAGCAGTCCTCCTGTTTCTCAAAATCAAACAACCTGCGGCTAATATCAAATTATTATTTTAATTATACCACAATATTTTTTTAAAAAAATATTAACACCTACAAATCGTTCACATATGAACGTTTTCTCAAAAAAAAAACTTAGCACTCAAAATCGTTCACATGTGAACGTATTCAAAAAACAAAAAAATACACAATGAAAATCATTCACGTACAAACATTTTTTTTAAAAAAAAAAAGTCACCTGACAAAATCGTTTTTGTGTAAACGTTTTCTTAAAAAAAAAAAGAGCGCGGCTTACGAAATCGTTTTTGAACGATTTTGTTTTTTAAAAATGGCAAAACATTTACATGTGAACGTTTTGTCTCTTTTGGTCTAACCACCGAAACAATTGCCCTTTTGCCATTTTTGATCCAAAAAGTGCCATTTAGGTCCCGAACTCGAAGGCTCATTGGATGATGAATTGTCATTAGGTTGAATATCTTCCCTTTATAGTAAAACAATAATAACAAAGTCTCAATCCTAGTTTAGTTTAGTTTAGTTGTATGAATCTTCATATCATAAATCTATTTTAATCAAAGGGTGTTAATTATATTTCCATTATAGTTTCTAAATAATAGAAGAATCAAAGAAAATATGATCTTACGCTGAATTCTAAAGTATAAAAGAAGGATTAACTAAAAATGTGGCTGATTCAATCTTTTCATCAATAGTATTTTCACTAAAACAGAAATAATTTTCTCAAATGCTTATTTTTTAGAAAATGAATGAAAATCAAATTCAAATGCCATCTTAGAAGTCCATAATATTCAGCTTGACTACATGGAATCAATATATATATATATATATAAAGGAGTGTTTTCAACTCGATGACGTTGCGCTCTCTGAGGCCTGAATTTCTATTTATCTTTTTTGTGGTTTTTTGGGCCTTTTTTCTAATTTTAAAATGCATAAAATTTTACCTTAAAATTATATAAAATATTAAATATAGTCATATTTAATTTCTCTCATCATTAATGCTATTAATCTCATTATTAATATAATTTATTTCATTTCCTTAAGTCACTCATTTTTCTGTATTGTTCTTATTTCTTTTATTTACTTTCTTTATAATTCTCTTTCAGTTACAATTCTAATATTTATCCCTTTCAGTTTAACCTACAATTACGCCCCTTTGTTAAAAAAACATAAAAGGTAGGCCGCTTTGGTTTCTCCCTGTAACAAATACTTTCGTTTCCTCTCTTATCAACTTTTTTCTCTTCCAATTCTTGTGAGTAATCAGAATTTTTATGTGCAGAAAATAATAGATAATTAAGATAAATTACTAAATTTTACGATAATTAAGATAAATTACAAAATTTTACTTTCTCTCTGTATTTTTTAAGGTTTGGTTGTTGCTGCTACACTTTCACTAACAATCAAGAATTGATTGAACAATTGAAGATGGAAATTAGAAAAGTCAGAGCCATGAGTCTGCCTACTATTTTAGAAGAATTCGAGTAACCAACAATAATAGACGAATTGCAACAACTTCACTAGAGTTACAGATAGAAAATGCGACAAATTAATACCTTGACGTATCTTCTAATGTGTATAACAGGTCAGTGATGCTTTTAAACTACATAATTTCTTTTTATACACTTTTTGCATCTAATAGTTAAATTTGTTTTCAATTATATTATAGTTCAGAATTAGCGTTCACCGTTATTTATCATCTAATTTCTTTTCTACTTTTAAGTTTCATTGTTTTCTTAATTGAAATATTATGCTTTTGAACTATATTTGAAGTCCTTTTTCGGCTTCAATTGTGTTTAGCAAGTTATATATTTATGATGTTTTCTTTTCCCTTTTTAATTTTACTAATTTTGTTTGTGTTTTTTTGCAGGTTGATTGATACGTATATTGTATTTGAAAGTCTATCACAAGGAGCAACAATTGTTACTACATCATTACCTTTTGGATGAATTTTTGATTGATAAAACAAAAAATTCACTATAATATTAATTTCATGTGAAAAAAGAAATAAAGGTCAGTTAATTTTATATTTTATTATTTACTTTTATTAATTTTATTTTGTGTGTAAATCATATATAAGGAAAAAGTCTTTTGAAGGAATGAATGACAATTAATTTTATATTTTTATCAATTTTTTTAATTATTTTTCTTTTGTACCTAAACCATATTAAAGAAACAAATTTTGAATGATCCTAATTGCTATGAATTATAGTCAATTTTGTTGTGTGTTATGGAGAAAAAAATAATACTTTTTTGTATTAGAAGTGTGGAGATTAAACACATATATAATAATATCTTTTTTGTTTCAGGTATTATTTAATTTAAACCTATATTATTAGATTCTAAATTTTTTAAAAGTATCTAATGAAATACTAAAATTAGTAGGTCAAAATAATTTGTCTTCTAAAACGAGAAGAAACTAAGGTAAAATATTAATAGAAAAATAAAATTAAAATGTAACTCCATTTTTATCTATAGAAAATTATCTAATTACAATTCAAAAAAAAATTAGGTGAATTTAGTAAATAATGTTGAGGCTTTTGAGGTATTAAATGGTTTTAACTTCCTCAACTCATATAAGTATTTAGTTGTTTAGTCTTTTTGTTCTTACATTATTTTTTCTCAATTTTTATTTTTATTTTCTATACAAAAATGTTGTTAGAACTTCGTGACAGTGTCACGATCATCAAATCTCTTCTAAACACATTTGATAGAATCATAAAAATATAAATGATGACACATTTATTAATGTGCAACGAAAAATTGAGTTTTTAAAAAATTTAAATTTTTGCATATACAAAAAAGATGTAGCTAACAAAGTTCATATTTTTTTCATTGCCTAAATTATTATTGGCATGCTATTAATAAACATGATTTTTATGATTGATATTAATGATTATCATGGTTCTTCATATTTTATCTCTCAAATTAAATTTAATTAAAAAATTATAGCATAAATTCATTGATATTTATTTGCACGAAATAACCGCGCAAAGCGTGGTCAAATTCACTAGTTTATAATAATCGTTAATCTTTGTGGTCACCTTCTTTTAGACCCGTCACAAGCGTATCAGTCAGTTTTATTCAACTTTCAAAATGACACTTACTTAATTAATTACTCTCCTATAATGCAACATAGAATATATGTATATTATTTATTTCAACATCTTCACTTTTATTTTTCAAAATATAATAAAATATTTTGTTTTGCTCGAGAAAAAGTAGAACTATAACAAAACAAAATAAAATCAAAAATATAGCTTTATTGTCACAAATAATTAGATTGAACCTATAATGACCCTTCCGGTCCTTTACGCGTTTTCTCCTTTCTTGTACCATTAGAGCTTGCCTGTAGAGGCCCCAAGTCATTTATGGCTTGCTGGGACCAATAGTTCGGTGCCTGGGCCATTTGTTTGGTCTTTTTGGTCGTTCCTTGTTTTAGAGCTTTATGCTTTTGAAATCGTTGACTTCAGTCAACATTCTTGGTGAAC
The DNA here is from genome assembly GCA_003996215.1 of Jaltomata sinuosa. Lineage (NCBI taxonomy): Eukaryota > Viridiplantae > Streptophyta > Magnoliopsida > Solanales > Solanaceae > Jaltomata > Jaltomata sinuosa. Next base: position 25,168 of record QJPP01004586.1, on the reverse strand, counting down.
GTGCTCGGAATCGAATTCTGACAGTTCCGTTAGCTCTAGAGCGTGGACTTTGGTCTATTGTTACCTTTGGTCGGGATTCGGGAGCTTTTCAACTTGGAATTCTCTCTCGTTTTGTGTTTCAGGCTAGTTGGGCTTGCTTGGTTGACTTCGGTCAACATTTGGGGAAGACGGCTTCGGATGAAAATACTGTCAGTGTTGTTAGCTCTAGAATGCCGAGTTTGTGTTAGTTAGTTGGTTGGTTCGGGTCCCGGGTGAGCCGGGCTCATTTCAAATGTTTGGTTGGCGTTAGTTAGTGTTGACTTGGGTCAACATTCCTCCGAGACAACCTCGTATGGAAGTTTCATCAATTTTGTTGAGTCCGGAACATCGTTTCCACTCTAATAGCACTATTGGTTTTTGAATATCGATTTCCGATTGTGCCCGAAATGATCCATAGAGTTCCTAAAAAGTTGCAGATTTTGTTGCAGGCAGCTTCCTCAGCGCCATTGGCGCCCAGGCAGCGCAATAGCGCTAGCCTGCCGCCCGCCTGCCAGAAATAGAAGCAGTGCCCTGCTGGGCCGGTCGACCTCCTGGGGCTGCTGTGGCAGACTGAGTCCTACTACCTCCCTGACCCTTCTTAGCTGAAGGACAATCCTTTATCCTGTGTACAACCTGACCACACCCAAAATATCCCTCTATACCAGCCAAACACTCATCGAGGTGACTTTTACCACATTTTTGTTGCAAGGAGGGTAAGGAGCCCCCTTTGCAACACTACCCTGCGAATATGAACCATATCCTCTACCCGTCTGATTATAAAGAGGCCTGGGGGCCTGGGTAGGAACACTAGCTGAAGAATGAACGGGACCTGATGATTTCTTCTGAAACGAAGAGCGATGTCCACCTCTGGACTTCTGATAGCCAAAACCCGAACTCTCCGATCTAACCCTCTTGTCCTACCTTGCCATCTCCCTCAACTTGTCTCCCTCAATCTGATGGGTATGAGTCATAGGTCGAGAAATATCCATGTCACCCAAAAGCATCACAGACCTACACTCCTTTACGAAATCCGACACTCCGTAAACATACTTACTCATCTCATCCCACTGGTCAACCACCATGGAAGGAGCATACCTAGAAAGCTGGGTGAACTTCAATCCATACTCCTGAACCGACATAGAACCTTGCCTTAAATTCATGAACTCTTTGACCTTAGCTTGCCTCAACTCCCTCGGGAAGAACTGGTCAAGAAAACCCCTCTCAAAGCATTCCCAAGTCATAGGGACCGCATCCCTAGCCCTAACATCTTTCCATCGAGTGAACCAAATATGAGCCACGTCCTTGAGTCGATAGGAAGCTAGCTCAATACCATCAACACCACCCACTTGCATCACACCAAAGATCTTATTTACCTCATCCAAGAAATTCTGTAGATCCTCACCAATTTTTGAATCTTAGAACTCAGGTGGGTTTATGCGAATGAAATCTTGAACTCGGGCCGCCATTCCACCTTGAGAGTGGACGGGGATAGGAGCCTGTTGGTTGGCCTGAGCGGCCATAGTCTAAGCTAGCATATGAATGGTATTTCTGAACTCTGCATTTGTGATCTCGGGGTCTAGAATTTGAGGGTCAATATTTTGAGCTACTCAGCGAGGCATGGCACGGCGAGGAGGCATATCTGAAACGCATAAAGAATGGATTAGAGGGTAATAGAGTTAAATTCCATCGCACGATATTGATCATGAAAGAAGTGAAGTTTTTCCTAAGACACCTCGCAGCTTCCCTCTCATGAGTGTGGCGCGCTTCACAAACATGAAAGAGACTCTACTCGATGCGGCTTTCAAACACCCTAGGACTCTTGAACCTGATGCTCTGATACCAAGTTTGTCACGCCCCGAGGCTACCCCCTAGGCGTAACACGGGATCTGGGACCACAAGTGTCCCAAGTTAACCCTTGGCTAAAGCATGACTTAAACAAACTTAGATAAACTTAACGGAAACATCAAACTAAAAATATAAAGAGACTGAGTCATCAACAACTCAAAACGTAACATAACAGAATCTGAAACCCAAATACAGAATCTCTACTATATTTGAAAGCCTCTAAACTGATTAATGAGTTGCTGGGACAGGAACCCAGCTAACTCCCAGTACTAAGCGGAAACCATAAAGTTAGACAACTGATACTAGTCCTCGAAGTATGAGGACTCACCACTCGAAGCTGGGACACTTGCTAATCTCTAGCCACGAATTTGAGGACCCAAACCTGAATCTGCATCATCAAGAGGATGCAGCGCAAGATATGCATCACTACTATAAGATGTACTAAGTACATGAGATATGCAAAGTCTGAAGTAAACATGCTAGATATGTTATAAAACTGATTTCATGCTATAATCATAAAACTGTAATGTAAGTGACTCAATGCAATATCATAAGCTAAAAACATAATCATAAGTAGTAAGTTTGAAATCTGAGCAAGAGTCAAATATATTTTTAAAACATGAAACTATTTATGTGGGAGGTTCTCTAACTGACATAGACCATGTGAGCAGCATGGAATTCGATATATTCATCCCATCGAGAGGACCCATATACCTTGCCAGGGTATAAAGGCATAGGTTGTGGCGTGATGACTAATTCTAATGCCCAACATAGGGGACTTATGAACCTATGGGGGCACGTAGTTCTGGGACTAAGGGTACTCTCACCCCATCCAACTCGGTGCTAAATACTACTCTCAAAAATATACATATAGCTCATATAATACTGGGGCATATCTGATGCCAAAACTGTTTGAAAAGCATAAGGGTATATCTAATACCATGCAATTCACATAGCTTAGGTAGACATATCTAGATGCCCAACCTCTTCATAAAACATAGGGACATATCTAATGTCATGCAATTCAATCTTCAAAATCGTTAAAAACTTAGCATAGCCATAATTCAAAACATACTTTTCTTTCTAAACTTATAACTTGAAGAATTAGGCATGCACTTTCGTAAATACATAAGGCCATGTCATCTAAACATGCCAATTTTTCACTTGAAATCATGCAATTCAATAGAATTATGCTAGAAATCATCTTTAATGCATGAGCTTTTGAAATCATCTTTAATGCATGAGCTTTTGAAATCATCTTTAATGCATGAGCTTTTGAAATCATCTTTAAAGCATGAGCTTTTGAAATCAATTAAGGAACCTCAAATAAATCATAGATAAGTAATGAGAAACCATGAATTGAAGCTTTAAAACTGAACCCATAAGTTTTTCCCAATTTGGATAAGAACCCTAATTTCATAAATTCATAAATCAAAGTAGAAATCATGGGTTTTAGGCATAAAGGTGAAGGAAATCCCTTATTGAATACCCGCATACCTTATTGAAGCTTGCTTGATCTAAGATGAAAAGAAATGGAGGCTTGAACTTGGAGCTTGAGACTTGAAGCTTGATGGAGTTTTTTTTCCCTTTTTGGTAGATGAATGAGGGATAATGAGAGTCTTAGGCTAAATGGGGTAGAAACCCTACTAAAAGTGGTCAAAATGATCCACTTAGGAGTTAAAAGGGTGAGTAATTACAAAAATACCCCTAGGAACTAATTAGGAAAAAGCTGTAAAAAGTTTGGCCTCAGGAATCACGGATGCATTCCACAAGCCGTAGAATGAACCACGACTAGTGGTTTCCATTCGTGGTTCCTGGCCTAAAAAAGCAAGCGGCAGAAGAGTTTCTACGAGTCAATAGGATGGCTCGTAGAATGATCTACAGTCCATAGACTCAGTCGTAATTTCTGGCCCAACATTCAAGCTGCAGAAGAGGAACTACGAGTCAACAGGACGGTCCGTAGAATGAACTACGGTTTGTAATGTTCACTCGTGGTTCCTGGGAATAAGGCAGACCTCTGGTTTTGATTCCACGAGTGCATGTATGATCTGTAGAGTGAACTACGGTCCGTAGAATGCACTCGTGGTCTTCAGACCAGAGACTAGACCTGTAGAACTTAAACCGCAGCTCCATTCCATGGCTCGTGGTTCAAACCACGGTCTGTGATTTGGACCCGTAATTTTTGAAAAGTTAAATTTTTTTGTAGACTTTAAGTTTAAAAGCTTATTTGAATTTTGGGGTGTTACATTATCAAAGGCCTTTTCCAAATCAAGCTTAAAGATGAAATTACCTTTGGTCTCTTTAGAATTCCTAAATTAGTTGATAATTTCCTGAATGATTATGGCATTATCAAAGGGCCTCCTACCCTTAATAAAGCTAGATTGAAGAGGACTAATGATATTGTTCATGCAAGGTTTGATACGATTGACAATAATCTTAGTGACGACTTTATAAATAGTATTACATAAATCAATCGGCCTAAAATTCTTAAGGTGATTGGCATTATGCATCTTAGATATGAGGCAAAGGTAGGTCTGATTAACATGAGGGGGTATGTAGTTGTTTTCAAAGACGACATGTCAGAAATATTTGACCGAGTCCTCAATTAAATCTCAGTATTTTTGATAAAAGAAAAGATGAAAATCATCAGGGCCTGATCATTTAAAAGGTTGGAACGAGTTTATGGCAGTGATAATTTCAAAGTCTTCAAAAGGACTGTCCAGACTTGACAAATATACATTAACAAAAGTAGTAGATATGTTTTTAGAGTTCATATTTGAAGAGGTATGGCTAGTAGAATAAATATTATTGAAATAGTTAAAGGTGTGAAGCATAATAGAATTGTTATCCGAAATTCAATTGTCATTATTATTGGTGTAAGCAATTTTGTTGGTTCTACGTCTATTAATGACCGATAAGTGAATTTTTTTTGTATTAGCGTCTCTTTTGTTAATCCAATTAATTCTAGAACACATTCATCAATAATTCTCTTCAATTTTAAGGATATTATTGTATTCCATATTAAGCTCTTTTTTCAGATTTATTAAGCAATTACTCGTAGAAAAATCGACAGAATTTTGGATGACATTCAACCTAGCCATAATCTTTTTCTTCTTTATAAAAAAGTCTCCAAATGTATCCTTGCTCGAGGTCATAACTTTGTCTCTAAATCTATCATTGGACCTAAGAAGGTCATTGTTGTCATAACACTATGTTCCTAAACTCCTGATGAGTGGTTCAAAAAATTTCAAGACAAAAAGGCTTAAAAGTATTTCTAGAATTATTATTATCCAAGCAAAGAAGTAGAGGGTTATGATCTGAAAAGGTTATGGGTAGGTGAGTAATAGAGGCAATAGGATAAATATCTATCCATTCTTGGTTAGCTAATCCACGACTTAATCTTTCTATAATAAGATCATTCTTTCTACGACGATTTTAGTTAGTGTATTTGGAGCCCTTAAATTCAAGATCTATGAATTCACAATAATTAACACAAGAACCAAATTTATCAGCCCTAGAGTAGTTGATAGGCCTGTCTCCCCATTTTTTGCTTTGTGCATAATGTCATTAAAATCTCCACAAATTAATCAAGGCCCCGAATAATTATTCCTAATATTCCTAAAAAGATTTTTCAGAGGGTATTATGAAGAGAAACGTTAGTACTAGCATAGATTATACTAAATAGTCAAGAGTTGTTAGAGTAGTTAACTTTAACTATGACATGCAACTCTTGAATGGTTTGAATTAAGCTATTCACCGAAACTACATTGTCTTGTCAAAGTATCACTATCCCTCTAGATCTTTCAATAGCAGAAACTTTCAAAATACCACTGTACTAAAAATCATCAAGAACATAATATTAAGCTCAAGTGATAAAAGATAAAATCAATAATAAAAGATGATTAAAAGCATTAAATGTAAGGCAAAAAATAATTAGATTATACACATTTTTATCCAAATATCAGTTATTTTCTTAAAATGCCCAATAGGTTCAATAATCATTAATTTTCTTAAAATGCTCAATAGGTTCAATAAAAAGTTAAAGACGTCTGAAACAAAATCTTATTCATATACTGTATATGATCAATTTCAGTGATTAACTTCTATTGCAACAATATATATACAAACAGTTTATAGCAAAAATCTATCAGAATCAGAAATATAATTGCGTCATAAGAATCTTCAAACAAGAAATCCTGCATTGACAATGTCACACATAATTCATAAAATTTTCAATAATTTCAAATGATCTAAATCTTTACAACTATCATATTTAGGTTAGAACGTTCTTTTCTATAAACTCAAATCTGCACAAACATTTTCATCTTTGCTTTAGCTTTTAATTGATTGATTAATTCAAATTCGAGTAACTAAAATACTTCTTGTGAAAAAATTCTCAATTCAAGAAACCAACTCGATGGCGTTGTTTTTCCTCCTTTCATGGAGAAGTGTCATCTGAAATGACGAAAAGCTCCCTCCAACATAGACCAGATCAGGGACAATTAATGTCAAATTAACATGAGAAAATAATAAATAAATAAATAACAGTATTCTAATATATAGAAGAGCGCTGAAGCTCCTCGCGATCGATATGCCAGCTTCCTCACAAGGGGTATTTTCGATATTTTTAAATTTTGATGCTTTAAATTGTTGTATCTGATTGCTTTATGCCTGCACATTTTTATTATTGGACAAAAAACTTAGCCCGAGTTTTGCTTATTACACTTTAAATCCGTCAAAAAGTAGTACTTGGCTTTCATATACATGTGATTCCCATTTGCTTTTTCTATTTCACATCTTTTCTTCCTGAATTCATATTCATTTGTTTAGATTTTCTTTAATATATGACTCCCATCTTTTTCTAATTTCAACTGACCGTTCCATTTCTTCTTTTGTTTTTACTTTCAATATTATGGTAATTTAATTCTTGTAAAAATTCTGTGAGATAATTGCTATATATTATATATTTATTTGTCTCAATTTAATTGACACATTTAAAATTTCAAGAGTCAATCTATCTTTTATATACCTTTTAAATATTTTAAGTTATTATTATTGAGACTTATAATATTTTTTGCGTTATTTTAAATATATAAATTTATTTTAAAAAACTTAAAAACTTCTATGTCCAAATTGACGGTCAAAGTTTAGAAGTTTTAATCTCAAAATTTTAATTGTATCACATAAATTGAGATAGAGAAAGTACTACTCTCTCTGTCCATCTTTACTTTTTCATTATATTAAAAATAGATGTCCAATAATATTTGTCCAATTTATAAAATTAAGAGATAATTTACCACTTAGTTCCTAATTTACCCTTATCATTAACTATAATCATTTTACTCAATGCATTTTTCAAGACATTATATTTATTATATTCAAAGGGTGATATGATAAAATTGTCCTTTTATTTACAGCTTTTTAAGAAGAGTGTCAAGTCAATAGCGGATAAGTCAAGTTGGACAGAGAAGTAAAAAAAATTGTATGATAATCAATTTATTCAACTTGAAATTTAGTGTACAAGAAGTTATAAAATGGAGGAATTGAATGGTCAGAAACAAACTGAAAATTTAAATAGCAAATCAATTGAGCTATTAAGATTTCTTAACTTACATCAACCTGTTATATCCGATAGGACACAATATTGGGACTCAATAAAAAATAATAATTAAAAAATTAGTGTAAAAAATAATTTAAAGAGAAAAAAGAGAGAGTCGCCACCTAATTTTAGAAAAACTAGGAAACCTTATTAACAATTGAACAAATTAACTTTTAGTCTACGAAATCAGTTAGATTCTAGGCAAGGATTCAAGTTATTCCGAAGGGAAGGGGTTAGGCATCCTTCAGAATTCACAACGGTGGTTCCCGACTGAATTCATTTTTTCAATTGAGGAGATAAAACAAATGTCTTGATTCTTTCGAGTTAGAGAAAAAGACTCTCCAAAACTCTAAGAATTCAAGGACAAACTTTTACAAAACGGCCTAATATTTGCCTATCATTAGCTAAATGAATAAATACAATAAAGAATTATACAACATCTTCGAATTTTAATTCGAATATCTTCTTCGGAAAGTATTTCCATGTACAAGTAAACACACTTAGTAAAAGTGTTAGTAATGAACGAAAATTAATCAAAAAGAATTAAATAAATAATAACTAAAAATAAACCCGTCTTATATACATTGGAGGCCTTGGAAATCAACGAAAATTTCTTCATCGGCCAATTAAATTGATATTCGATATAAAATGATCAAACTCAAAATAACATCTGTCTTTTATTATGGGGAGTCCTCAAAAATTGGACGAAAAGATTTTATCATTGACCAATTAAATTGATATTCGATATGAAATGATCGAACCCAAAATAACATCCGTCTTTTATTATGGGGAGACCTCGAAAATCCGACGGAAAGATTTTATCATTGGCCAATTAAATTGACATTCGAACATGTAAAAAATAAGAGAAAAGACATCGAAACATCCCTAAATTTGTCCGCAAAACTTACTTTAGCCCTTGAACTACACAAACATTTATTTACCCTCCTTAACAACTTTCAAGTAATTAAATATCACCTTAAAATGCTCACGTGGCAAAAAATAAAATAAAAAAATTGAAAGCGCGTACTACTTTTTTTTTTAAAAAAAAAGACCCCACAAATATATGAATTTATATAAAAAAAACCAAAAAAAAACCTGCCCCCTCCCCCTTTTTCTTCTTCTTCCCTCCGCCTCTACTTCAACTCATGAACTCCATTTTCTTCTCTTTTTTTTCTTTTTTCTTATTAGTCTTTTTGAGTTTACCACAATAATTTTTGCTAAAAAGTAAAAAAAATCTTATTCATCACACCACAATTTTAAAAGAGTTTAAAATTAAGGTAAAATCAATAATCTAGAACTAATCTTGATTTTCTTTACCTTATATTTACTTGATCTGTTCTACAATATTATTGGAATTAGAGTAAAAAAACTAACGAAGTTTGAATTTTGATGAAATTTGGGAATAAGCTTTCTTTGAATTTGTACTTGTTAAAGAAGACGAAAAAGAAAAGTCTAAAGCAATTCAAATAATGGAGTTGAATTGCAGAGGGAGGAGAGGGAAGAAGAAAAAGACTTGGGGCGGGGGGGGGGGGGGGGGGGGGGGGGGGGAGGGGGAAGCGGGGGGAGGGGTGTTTGGGTGGGGTGTTGGAGAAGAAGGCGGGGGAGGGGGGGTGCTGGAGAAGGGGTGCTGGGTGGGGTTGGCAGCTTAGGGGGGGAAGGTGTTCAGAGAAGAAAATTAAAAAAAGGGGTGGGGGTGGGGGTGCTGGAGAGAGGGTGAGGAGTGGGGTTGGCAGCTCAAACGGGGTGGGGATTGTGTTGGAGATGAAGACAGGGAGGGTGGGGGTGAGGGATTTTTTTAAAATTTTTATTACTACATATTTAGTGGGTTAGTATTTTAAAAAAATAATTTTCAACGTGGCACTGATGTGTCAATGATGTGGGCGCGTGTGTAATATAATATTTTTAGGGTGATATTAATTCACTTGAAAGTTATTAAGGGGATAAATAAATATTCGTTTAGTTAAAGGGCTAAAGTAAGTTTTGTGAACAAATTTAGGAGTGTGTCGATGTCTTTTCTCAAAAAATAATCCAAAAAATTGCGTAATACATGAATCAATAACAAAAAAGACCCAAACATAATAACTACATAGACCTACAAATCAAACGTACTATGATCGAAACAATGATAAAATATAATCAAATGAATATCGATTGACCAAAATTCAAAAAGATTGCCTAAAATGTAGATAATTTCTGGAAAATTCCAAAACAACTAAACAACAACAAAAAACTTGAGCCAAACACAGTGACATTATTGTCAAAATAGGAAAAACAAATAGAATGCTATGAATGGTGACAACCAACTGTGAGACAGCAAAATTATACTAATATCAAAAAATGGTGCAAAATCAATGTAAACATCCCGTAATATCAACTCAATAGCAGTTCATACAAAAATGAAGGAACAACACCCAAAACGAGATCCAAATTGAATAGTATTTCAACATAAATCACTGGAGAGACTCAGACTTTGCCGGAGTTTCTGGTTCTCCGACCAGATCTAGATGTCACTGGAGTTACGGCCTAGAAAAAAAAAGCACGAAAAGAGAAAAGAAAACAAGTGCTTACAGTGGTGGCCGTTTCTGATTCTTGTCACTGACTTCATAGTGGGTTCGTCGCTATTTCTGGTTCGCTGGAGGTTGGTGCCTCGTCGGAAATGGAGGTGTGGTGGTTGTTCACTGGTTTGAATGAGCTCGGAGCTCGGATATGGATTCGCCGAAGCTCATCGGCAGTTATGAGGGAGCAACGTTGGTTTGTGTGTTGTTGGTTGCCGTTCGGAGTTTAGGGTGGCATCGGGTGGTGCTTCGTTTATCGGAGCTCAGAGGTGCGGTGGTGATGGAGGAAATATGGGGTTTGTGTGACAGCCTAACGTGGTCTGTTGGTGATGCGTCGTGGTTGGACGGAGAAGCAAGGATTTTGGATGGTCGGAGTTTGCCGGAGTGGCGTGATTTCAGGCGGAGAACAATGGTTGTGAATGGAGGTGAGGCTGGTTTGGTTTCGGTGAGCTTGTTCGTCGGAACATTGACGCCAAAAAAAAGGGAGCAGTGAAGGGGGAAGGTTGATGTTGTATGACTGTTGTTGTCGGTGGTCGGAGCTCCGGTGGGTGATGGTCGGAAAAGGAAGCTCAAGCTATTTTGGGATTTTTCTTTTGCCAAATTTAGAAATATTCCATCACCAAGAGTGTGTAGTGTACATGAGACACTTTATAGAAAATTTTAAAATTCTAAACTAGCAAAACAAAAATCACGGGCTATCAAACCGTGTGCTCAAAACTATGTGTTCAAAATTATGATTTATCAAAATCATGTGTTATTTATTTATTTGTGCAAAAAATATTTTCTTCACCTTTATGTATTAATAAACTGTGTAAAAATTAAACAATTAATAATTTAATAAAATTAAATAATATTTATTTATGGAAAAATAATTGTAACAAAAATTAACGATAATTAAAATTAACTAAAATGAATAAAAATTTGATAAAAATCTCAATATGTTCAAAAGTGAGAATAATTATCAATAAATTATTTTAACATTGAAAAAATATGAGAAAAATTTATATTCTGTACAATTTAACGAATAAAAAAATTTAAAAATATTAACTTGAAAAATATCAGCCCGAAATTGTGTCAACACAATCGAACTCTGTTAATAATTTATCAAAAATACTTAGGTTAACTTAGTAATTTCAATTCTAAAATCTCTATAGAGCGATTGTATCACATAATTCGTTTAGTGAAATGTGCACACAATTTTTTGTGAAGTAATTGGGTTTAATCAATTTGAAGTGGTTGGAAAGATTATCGGTAACTTTGACTGTAAATTCGGACATAGAAGTTTTAAGTTTTTTTGATACAAAATTTATATATTTAAAAATAACGTAAAAAGTATTATATGTGCTTACAAATATTACGATAAAAAAAACTTGATTGAATCTTAAAATTTTATATGTGTTATATAAATTAGAAAAAATGACACCACATATCATTTTAAGACTTTGAATTACAAGTTATACATGTACTTTTTCTTATTTATAAAATCAAGCTTTTAATTACAAGTCATATCAGTTTAGCTAAAAAGTTATATTCTTACTGTATTTTTTTTTTAATTTTTAATGAGAGATTTTTTTTTTTACTTAGTTAATGGTTAGGATATTTATTAGAAGAGAGATAAGTGGGAAAAAATCTCACTAATTATTTTACACGATTTTCACCGGTAACATTGAAGAATTTTAAATGGAGAAAAAATTCCTTATTTCTCTCTATCTCAATTGTCCTACCTTGATAATTATCACCAAGGAATATGATGCAATATTAATTCATATTTTATTTATATTGCTTTTTATACATTTTTCATACAATAAATGATAGTCCAAGTACATTTTTTATTAATAATTTTTTGTGTGTGAATATGATATTAAATCTGGTAAGAATGGAATATTAATACATATTCTGTTGAAATAAGTTTTTATATCCTTTTCGTATACTAAATTATAGTTTATAGATATTTTCTATTAAAATATTTTGTGTTTAAATATGGTATTAGATTTGATATCAATGGAATAACAAAAAAAAATTTGCTAATTGACGATGAATTTTATTTATCTGAATAACTTTAGGAAAGAATCTATTTGAATTCTGAAAGAGTAAAAAAAAGAATAACTGTTGGAGAGATATGTGAATGATTGATATCTTTATTTGACCACCAATTATTTTTTAGGGATAGTTGTTAAAATTAGTTCTAATTTATTAAAATATGGATATGCATATTAAATTTATTGTATTTTTTATTTTTATCAAAATACTTTAATTTTTTTTATTATTATGGTATAATTTATTAAAAAGCTATTGGTATAAATTGAAAACTATCAAATTATGATATAACTTATAATAAAAAATCTTATATTGTGTATATATATTTTTTATGATATAAAATAAGATAAAAAAGTTAATATTTATTGGGCCCGCTATGACACGGGCTCGTGCATCTACTATATCACAAGAAGCAAACGCAAGAAGCGTTCGTTTTCTTCTTTCCTGAGCCAATGGACATTCGGAATTAGGGTTTATTTAAGTTCAAACAAATATTAATTCGAAGACGAAGCCTGTGTTCAATTGCTAAACCCTAATTCCTAAGTTTGTATTCCTTGCTTTAGCTGACGAGTTTGGTGCTTTGACGGATTCCAAAATTAACTTATTGGATCTCTCTGTTTCAGCGAGTAAGCTCCTTTTCCCTAATTTCGAAATTTTGCTTCTAGCGGTTGTATTACTGTTAAAATTCTGAGATCAAGATGTTTCATATTGATGAGGGAAATGATTAGGGATTAGTGATTAAATTTGAGGGCAGGGCAAGAATCAGCTACTGTGGGTGGTACTCAGAGTTCAACTCTCCAGTCTCCACTTACCCTTTTATTGTCTGGTAACTTGCTCAGTACCGTGATTGTTATGGTCAAAACTTAAATTGATAGGTCTTGTAGCATTTGTGAAGTAATTTGTTCAGCTTGGGCTGATAGTTTACTATTTCTTTTCTTGAGATACATTTGCGGTACAAATATAATAATGGGACTGTAGCTAATTGAAGTTTCTAAGTATGAGATTTTGCTGAATGACGAATGATACAATTGCTGTTAGCTGTAAAAAAGGAACACAGAAAGAAGACAGTATAAGGAAAATCAATTTTCTTGCATGCTAATCACCAAGAGTTTGCAGGTACTGTTGTTAGTTGTTTAGTGGGGTCTCCATTTTTTGCAGGTTTAGATAAGAGGCATATTTCAAGCTTAGATAAAATATTGTATTAGGTACTTCCACTGCTTAGGTGATGTGGTATTTACTTATTAAAAATAAAAAAAACTTACGAGACCTTTGCTATTGGAAACTATGTAATCGTTAATTTTGTATAAAATTTTGATGTCTTGGTATTTGCAATTCCTGTCCTCGTGATTGTCTACTAAAGACAAGTAGCTTTTTCTCTTATTTTCTCTTCTTTTTGGGACATTCCTTGTTCCCCATTAACAATCTGATTAAACCTTCTACATCTTATGAAAAGCATAGTGCTGAACATTAGAGTAACTTTTTACCTACTTCATTTCTTAATAGATTTTGTTTTTTTAGTTTTATTTCGTTCCACGTTCCTTTCGGAAGTATCTGTGCATGTCCACTCTAAGACTTCCCAACCCCCTGGAAGGTGGAGCTTTAGAAATTGAAAATATGAGTGTATCTTTGTGTGAACCCACAATCCGAATTCTCTATTAGGTTCACCCAATAAGGTTGTAATTTTGTTCTGGATTTAGCTTTGTTTTGGCACATTCTTTTTTCCGATGCTTCATATGAGCTTATGCAAAACGAGGGAATCAGGTAGCTTTTCTTTGGACAAGTTAAAAAAAGGTTGATGAGCTCTTTTTTTTTGAGAAGGCAACATGTTGTATGTATTAGACAAAAAACAGTACGTGGGTTGTACTGAAACCATATATACAAGTGAGCAAAAAAGAGCAAAACCATTCTACTGTTCTAACAGGAACCTAATGTGTCTAGGATAGATATAGTATCCTCAGGGTGGATATGGTTGCACCAAAAACAAAAGAGCTTAATACAGTTAAGTTTGATCATCTGCACTGTGTGGCTGCTGTTCTCAAAGCATCTAGAGGTCTTTCGTTTCAAAATTGTCCACCAAATGCCAGCGGATACAAAAAACACTAGGTGATTCTTCCCATCTACGTGTTGCTGGTGGGAGGTGGCAGGTACCCCGTGGATTTAGTCTAGGTGCGCGAAAGTTGGCCCGGACACCACGGTCATCAAAAAAAAAAATTGTCCACCAAATGCAAGCAGGGACCATCCTCCATCTTTTAATACTTCCTTGTTCTGTGTGGTGGTCTCAATATTACTCTTACATCTTTTAGTTTCTGCTTATCCTATCCATTCTGTTTTAGTTCCAGTGCTGTACTCTAATTGTTGCCTGGAAAGATAGTTATGGACCTTTTTTAACCTATTAATACTTTCCAGGAGATAATGCTGTACTCACATAATTGTTGCTAATTAATGGATCCTGATAGCAAGAGATTTGGAAGAGGTAAGACCCTTATAGTATTTTGCTTTTTCCCTTTGAAACAAAAGTAGTAACATACAGTCTTTTTGCATGTTTCCCTATATTGACTGCTGCAGATGTTTGATATTGCGAGGGTCTTTATATGCATAACTAGCTTCTGTTTTACAGTAAAATGCATTTCATTTCATCAGTTTTTTGCTCTAATGTGCAGCTGGCTGATTTATCTGCCATTGCAATCCTTGTTTTGTGGGGCAGTTATCTCTTTCAGGATGTAAAAGTGATCTTTTACTGCTTTCTCATTTTTGTGTGGTTCGGATGCATGGTTCATTTTGGAGAAAAGAAAAGGACTAGAGATGCTATGTTATATCTTTGGGGCTTTACATGTGGCATAATTGTTTATCATAGAATTAGTTTTGTAAAAGTTTGTCATCACAAAACATTGTATTCTCAAGCATTTTCCTTCATCACCTGGATGGTGTTAGCTGTCAGATTATAATTCTTTGACTTTGAATCATTGTGAGTATTGTAAGCCGAAATTGATTAAATCTTGACAAAGGGAATTGATATTTTGTTCACGTGTGAGGTGCTGTAAAGATTACTGGACTACTAAAGAATACGGGTTTCTTTTACTTATCTAAGAAAAAATATTATGGGTTTTCTCTAAGTGCTTGGATTCATCTGTTGATGTCTGATGATGGATTAAAATTCAGACTCTGATATGGTTATCTTTTGAATGCCTATCATTTTTAATCAAGACATCCTTAGTTTATAACTGTTTTGGTTTGGTCAAAATGCACTACCAGGGCCCAGAGAACTTACAGGTGCTGTGGATCTTATTAGTCACTTCAAATTGTTGCCTCATCACGAGTTCTTCTGCAAGAGGTCACTTCCATTGTCTATTTCAGATACCCACTATCTTCACAATGTGGTGGGGGACACAGAAATTAGGAAAGGGGAAGGGATGCAGTTGGATCAGCTTATACAGGATACTTCCTTGTCAAGAGAGACAAGTTCCCGCATCCAGCCATTTGACCTAAATGTTCTTGGAGAAGCTTTTCAACTACGTGAAGCGGCTCCAGTGGATCTGCTTCCTGTAAGAAATCTACTGATTGAAACTTTAAATGACAACGATCCATTTGAGTTAAGTGTCTTTTCAGTAATGCTTTAACTTCTTTTGTTTCATAGTCTGAGAAAGGAATCCCTACTGTAGCTGGAAAATCCAATAGTGAGTCGAAAGACAAGGAGAAGAAGCATAAAAAGCGCAAAGATAAGGACAAGGAGAAGGACAAAGAGCATAAGAAGCACAAACATCGTCATAAAGATCGAAGTAAAGACAAGGATAAAGACAAAAAGAGAGATAAAAGTGTTCATCATGATTCTGGTGCTGATCATTCAAAGAAACATCACGAGAAGGTTTGCTACTAGCAAAACCTTGAGACAATTGGTGCAATATGCTGATTCTTACTAAATGTATATTGTATCATCTGCTTTTTTGGTATGATGAAGTTTAGATGACTGGTTCGAAGAACAGCTCTTTCAAATTAATTTGCTAAATATTGTCTAGAATTGTCTAAAGCTGATGAAATATTTGCCATGTGATACTAGAACTTTACCGAGCATTGCCCTTGCTTAAATTTCAATGGATCATACAATTCTATTGAATTTGTTATCCTTTTCTGTTGTCAGTTGCCTTTATTGGATCGCAGGGAGAAAAAGTCAAGGGCATAAAAGTATACCTTTACCAAGAACCTGTGAAATGATCTGTTGCCCTGACTCATTAGTTAATAAGGCAAACGGCTGAGTTTGCTCTATGTTTAGTTTATTAAGATACTTCGACATCAGCATAAACCTCTTTCTTGCTGCTGTAGCTTTGATACAGCTCAAGGTATCCTCTCTCTTCTGACCCATTTTCGGTAACCTGAACTTTGAATTTGTTAATCTCATTATTTGAGAAGTTAAGGTAAAATTTTATAAATGATATAGCACAAAGACCGTGTTCGCTGTATAATATCAGCAGGGGAATACCAAAAACAAAAGACAGCCTCAGCTAGTCCCAAAGTGATTCTAAAACCTATAGCACTATTTTCACCTCATTTACATATTCCAGTCTACACCTAAAACAAAACAAAAATATACAATTAGCCTTTATCTTGTGAATAGAGTTGGCACCATCGTCAAAGCGTTTTCTACTTATCTTGTCCCGTATAGTCCACCATATGCAAGCATGTGTAGTACTGAATTAGATGAGAGGTTGACGTTGTAAACTTCTATTTGCAAAACTTGGTTTTTTTCCCTTTCCATTTTGATGTTCTTGTTCTAATGATGCTCATCTACCGTCTTCTTGAGGTGCTTTTTGAAAATCACCAATATTTGCTGGAGTTTAGGACTTCAGCCAGAAGCAACGATGGTAATTTACAGTATTGAAAGGGGTGACTGATTATGATATTTTTATTGATCCCAGAAAAGGAAGCATGATGGAGAGGAGGAACTTAATGACGTTCACAAACACAAGAGAAGCAAGGTAGAACTGAATAATTTTGAATTCATATGATCCTTTATCTTTGGCATAATTGCAAACTTTAAGGTGGCGTTTGAACAACTTTCTTTAAGTGTTTTCCTTGGAGAAATATTTTTGAGGAAACATTTTTGTGAGAAAAATGTCTGGATAGTTATGGTACCTTTTTTTTGGAGGGGGGTTGAAGTTGCATGTTTTTTTACTTAAATATTTCTATTTTTTTCCAAAAAGTAACCCAGAACTTTTCTGTCGCAAACTTTTATGAAGACACTTATTAAAAGAACTTAACCAAACAAGTATCCAGAAAGTTTCAAGTGTATTGTTCTGAACAAGTTACATAAGTGATCTTACATTGGCACCTGTATCTTCATCTTTTTCTAACTCTGCCTTTTTCACATGCTGAAATATTGCAGCACAAGAGCTCAAAGATTGATGAGATTGGTTCAATAAAGGTAGCAGGCTGAAATATGCGTGTGGTTCCATCATTTGTTTTATCCTCAGACTTTGCAATTGAGAATTTGGAGGGATCCTTTACTTAGTATTGTGAAAAATCAGAGGTACAGAAGTTAATGTCCTGCTGTATCCCATTAATTGAAGAACTTTTTGGTCTGCCCTCTTCCTTCAATCTTATATTTTTCACCCTGGCAAGATTGTTCCATGGAGTTCACAGCTTGGTCAGATCGCACCACGATTTTGTGCATATGTGATTTTGCTTTATATAGTGGAACTTTGTTTTACTTTTCTGAAATTACCAAGTCAAATAACAGATGCATTAACTATCTTTATTGTGTTAAAAGGAGCAGCATATGAAGAATCAGGTATACTTTCTGTGCTTTAGTTAGGCATCTAAATTAGAATTTTCCTCCTGAAAGCCAGATAAATTTATCTCTAGTATTTATATCTAGATATGTTTATCTTTTTTAAAATGCTAAGAAATATATCATCTCAACAGATTAAATCTTGAAAACATCAAGAGGCCAAAATATGGTTGTGGTAAGAGAAATATCAGGCAAGTTGTGGCAAAAACTCAACATGCATATTATCCCAATGCCTGACTCTATACTAAGATGAGTGTAAAATAAGCAAATTTGTTACCTTGCCCTACATGTAGACTGGACGATAAAGGTGAAAGTTGCCAAAGGTTAGTTGGAAAAGGATTGCAGTTTCTTGTCCATATTGGCAATACAACAACAGCAGCATACCCAGTGTATTCCCACATAGTGGGGTCTGGGGAGGGTAGAGTGTACGTAGTCCTTACCTCTACCTCAGAAGTGAGGTAGAGAGACCGTTTCCGATAGACCCTCGGCTCAAGAAATCAATTTTGTGTGATCCCTTAGCTCTTGGTTTCCAATTATTATAGAATATTTTCCCATATAAGGGTTAAATATACTTAAGATTCTTAGTTGTGTCACTGAACACTTTGATCCACCGAGGATGTTTTTGACCGTGTAAAATGGAGTATATCAACTGACCAAGTATCTGGGTATCTGTATTTTATCCAACTTAGATTATGAATGCTTAGGAAGAATGGCTCTGTGAATTTGCAGTATGATAGTTGTTCCTTTTGGAGATATTCGTAGGTAAGAGTGGAAACTGGATGCTCTGTGAAGAAATTGCATGAGCAAATTGTCCAACTTTTTGCTCAAGCACCCTTTTCTTAATTTTAAATTATACAGAGGGGAAGGGGATTACAAGGTGAGGAATCGAACCCCCACCAACAATATGTAAGTTCAAGTAGCCAACCAACAGGGGCCATGATGGGCTCAAGCACCTGGGTCTGGATGCATAAAAACATCAATTTGAATATGTCCAAAATTTCTTGGTAAATCTGTTCACTCTTTGGTTGGTAAAGTTATCATTTAAAATAAATACTGATGTAAGCCTTGATTAAAAAAAAAGCTGATGTAAACAGATTCCGCTTTATTGCGAAATTTCTAGTGTCACACTTAATTGAAGTCTCTGACCTATTTTTTCTTATCCTTTATTATTCTTCCCTACTTTTGTTCTCTAGACAAGAAAAGAGAAAAGAACAGTATCACAAGGAAAAAGAGAAGAAGGGACAAAAGGGAAAAAGGAAAATGAGGATATCAGAAAATCCATGTTGCCTTATTGAGTATTAGAAGCAGGTAGGAACTTGACTTCACAATATAAACTTGCATTGCATCTCAAGGTCAAGACCCTGTATATATTTTACTAATTGTTAAGACTGATTCTGTGTAACCAGTTGGCAAGTAGTTTGCTCCTTCTGAAAAATTGTGAGAGGAAGGATCCCAAAAGGAAAAAAATCTGCAGAGGCTTACAATTATGGACCATTTCTTATATATATGGTCCATGTACTTGCATATGTTTTAGAATTCACTTTTTGGGGATAAAAGAAAGGAGGAGCGTGCTACTTTTACTTTATTTCTCCTCAAGAATGTTAAGATTGCATCAAAAGTGTCTGTAGCAGCCTAGTATGCAGAAACCTTTTTGACTGCTAATCTGAAAATCAAATGCCAGCTACTACCAACACGCGTTCGTCTCTCTTTCTCTCCTCTCCCTAAATATTGTGTATTTATTTTTAGAACTGGAGCTGTGATAAGGGGGAAAAAAAGATGGAATCGGATTGTAATGTATAATTTGTTTTCAGTTATTGTAGAAAGGCTAAACAAGACAATTAGAAGATTACTACAGCATGTGATACTAAACAATGCGTCCAACAAAAGATGCACTTATGTTTTCAGATGTTCCTGAGGGGACACCAAAAATGCACAGTTCGTATTAAGAAAAGCAGCTTCCTGTCCAGTTTCTGGAATTTTGTATTTAAGGTGTTGTAGTTTGGACAGTGCTTCAACATGTGAATATTAAATGGTTGGATTTGATAAAGCAGCTTCGTGTTCAATCTCTGCACCATTCTGAATTCACTTTTAACAGGTATCCATAGTGAACATCTGTGTATCTTATCTTAGTGATATTAAAACTTATCTATATATATCTGCAACATATGTCATTTGTTGTTGAATGCTTGTTTCGCTTCCTTTTGAAGTTAGTCTCTGCACCAATCTGAATTTTCACCTTTGAACTGGTATCTATAATGAGCATCTATGGGGACTCTTTCCTGCTAACTCCGAGGATGAGAAGTAGGTCCCTTGTTTTTTGGCAGGAAGAGTTCTAACCTTTCTGTGACCCTTAATGGTGTGAAAGCATATTTCCTTTTTCAATATATAATGCATGTTTTTATTTGGAAGCACACTTTAGATATTAAGAAATTATATTTTTGCCTGCTACATAATGACTTTACTTTTGTTCTAAGGGTCTAATTTGGGAATCAAGTCTTTGATCTTTTGTGCCTGGTGTGTGTAATATTTCAATGATGGGTTTTAGCTTTTATTTTTGAGGTGGGGGGGGGGGGTTAGTTTTTCCAGATAGGTTTATAAGTTTCTAGTTCATGCTTATCATTTATATGTTTGTTGTGTAATTGAAGGGCTTACGTGGGGCTTCTGTTTGTGCAATCCCAAGATTGAAGTGAAATGGAACAGGACATTGGTACTGTATGGAAACGTAGTGTTCATTACAAGCAAGACAATTGAAGCATTAAGAGAAAGTGCCTGTCATATATATAATCTTCTATTTTCAATGGAGTATAAAGTTTTTAATTTGTGAGCAGTACTTTAGAAAAGATTATTTGACATGAAATTTATCCTTTTCGTATCCTTCTTAATGTTATCAACTAAGAGTAGAGCAGCATGGTGCGGTTACGCCACATATTGCATAATGCACCTGTTTATTTTTCCATGCAGAATTGCCTTTGGACTTGCTAAAGATTGCCAAGGAGGTGTATTCACTTGTTGAAGTAGATTTTAGTGCATGGTAAAAACTTCCTTATAGTTGGGCAGTGAAACTGAAAACATTGATCCCTTCATTCAGCTTTAGTGACTTACTAGTTACTGCATAGTGTGTTGTGGTCATTTGTGTGCTCCCCCTCTTTCAAGTGCTCTATTCTCGAGGCTGTGTTAAACAACAGCTTTGGGTAACAAGAGGAGAAGGTTTGACGTAAGTGTTGGTGTGGTCTTTTATGATTTGTCCTTCCTATTGAGCTCCCTCATCAGCACTCAAACATCCAACGTAGGTGGGGAAAATGTGTATTCTTATTGTATATACTGGGGTAGAATGAGATGAAGTAATTGTTTGACATGATTTGGTGAACTGGGGCTCCATATGCTAATAGTTGAGGATATTGAAGTAAAGACAATTCTTTCATCTCTTGGACGTAAAGAGTCTGGGCAAATTGCGTTCCTTATAGGAGGGAAAAGAAAGGAACTTTGAACATTTAGCTTATTTGATAACATCCCCTTATGATCTCATCCACATAGTTCATGGATCTTGTAATTCTTCCAGTGTTGTGAACTATACCCCAAAAGATTAATGGTATTTCATAATGTACTTTGTCTTGCTATTAGTTTCTTTGGGGTGGGAAAGAGGGAATGAAGCTCTGGGGATATGAGTAGTCCAGAATGGACCTTGATTACGAAGCAGTAGTAGCATCTGATTTGATGTTTGCCTGGAACGGGTTATGGGATGCATGGAATTTTTAATGGTTGATACATTGCAAAGGCACCATGTCTGAGTGGTGGCAACTTGTTAGGAAAGAGCAAATGCATTCCCCTACCCCCCTTTTTTTTTGGACCAAACAGATGCAACAAATATGTTCACATAGTTTTGTTACTACTATATCTATTCCAAAAGAATGACATGGTTTAGAGTAGGAGACTCCAAGCGTGTGAATTCAAACATTACTTGTATAGAAATAAGATCATAAAATACTGCTTGGGAAGATCAAAATCTAAGAACAAGGTATAGTAGTTGATTCTCTAAATAACAAGAATGTCCTACAAGAAGTACACCATTGTACTTGATTCTCTGAATAGACATTTTTTTCCCCTTGAATAAGTGGGGGCACCGCTTTTGAATGTAAAAGTTGCATCTGTGACGATGGAAGTAGAGACAAATTTAGGGTATTTTAAAGAAAAACGAAACCGACGATAAAAAGGGGAGACAAATCTTTTCAGCCTAATCTGCAGCTTTTCTGTCGCATTGAAGCAACCATATTTTGGAATATCAAAAGCTCATAATAAAGGTTCTGCAAAGTCTCATTTATCATTAAAAGTGAGTTACAGTGAAAAACTCATAATTTATTTATTTTTGTCTGTGGATATAATACATATATTAATAATACATTGTTGAAGATAAAGAGATGAAAGTATTGTTGGTTTTTTTGTGATAAATTTGGTGAGCTGATGATTATAACTTATAAGGGACTTAATCCATGAATTAGTACTATATATTGTATTTTTGGGTGCCCACATCAGCTTAGGGGATTTAGAAAATTAAATACAAATAAGGAACTCGTTGTTATCACTCAAGACGTATAATTTATAAAGGAAAAACTACACATATAGGCATACTTAAGACCTTAATTAGCCAATATAGTCTAAGTTTGTATTAATTACAAATTATATTCAAATAGCAATATTTTGAAAAACCCTCTTTTCCTCTCCTATTTGCTCGCCTCTCTCCCTCTCTCTCGCTGCCTCTGCCTCCCTCTCTCTCACTACCTCTGCCCGCCTCTCTCCCCCTCTCTCTCTCTCTCTCGCTGCCTCCCTCCCCCCCTCTCTCTCTCTCTTTCTCTCTCTTTCGAGGAACAAAAGAAAAAAAAGAGGTTTGTGTTGTATTCGTGGATACATTTATGCTTGTTTTTTGTATTCGTTAATCCAAATTGTATTTGGTGATACAACTTGCATCATTCAAATACAAAAGATACATTTTGTATACAATTGTATTCGTTGATATACTTGTATTTGTTAATATGAATTGTATTCGTTCATAGACTTGTATTTGTTGATATGAATTGTACACTTGTATTTGTTGATATGAATTGTATTCGTTGATACAACTTGAACAATCCAAATACAAATGATATAAACGATACATTTGTATTTGTATATGATAGATTAAAAAAATACAAACGATGCATATACTTATTTATATACAATTACAACTGATAAATTTGATACATTTGAAGGTGAGATAAAGATGTGAAAATACAAAATACAAGAGAAATACAATCATTAATTAACTATTGTATTTGTATTTTATATCAAATACAGTAAATTGCATACAATTGATACAGCGGGTACCGGCCAAAATGAATACAACGGGCTACATATTGTAATTATTGAAAGTGTTGCTATGTTAGCCTATTTTCGTCTATAGTTAGGCTATTTCTGAAAGTTGCCCATTTATAAACTAATATATATATTTCACCACAATTTAATCCTGCAATGGTAGTACTATGAGTGAATAACTTAAATGGTCATTCAACTTCGAGCAAATTCTTCATTAAAGTCATTTATTTTTATTTTGCATTAATAAAGTCACTCAATTTACTATAATTTATCTATAAAGTTATTATAGTAAAAAAAAAACTAGAGGGATAATACATAAACCTCCCCTCAAAATACTTTGTGGTTATGTTTGCCTCTAAAAAAAAGATAGCTCGGTGCATTAAAGCTCTCGCTATGCGCAGGGTCCGGAGAAGGGTCCGACCACAAGGGTCTATTGTACGCAGCCTTACCTTGCATTTCTGCAAGAGGTTATTTTCAAAGCTTGAACCCGTGACTTCCTGGTCGCATGACAACAACTTTATAGGTTACTCCAAGGTTCCCCTACAAAGGAGGGATGCAACACGAGGACTTTCCAGGGGGTCACCCATCCTAGTACTACTCTCGCCCAATCACACTTAACTTTGGAGTTCTGATGGGATTCGGTGCGTTAGTGCTGGTATGATTGCATCTACGTTTGCCTCTCTTATTTTATAATAATTTTTTAAGCCCAATTATTTTCAATACAAAAAATTGTGATTTAACTAAGTTTTCGTTTATGATATATTCTTTTGTGCCTCTTCTTATTTTTAAAGGAAAAAAAATCATTTCCTCCGCTAAAAGTTCTTTCTGATTTGCAACTAAATTTAAAATTTGGCTTGACACTAATAGACAACGTAATTTACTTGTACAGTTGGACTGATAATGATTTCGTGGCATTTTAGTTTATTATCGTCTCTGAATAGTGAATATGACACACAAACAAACTTCAACTATCTAATTAGTGCAACTTTTTCTAGAAATTTATGAGTCGTTTGTGTTTTTGATTTGCAAAAATATTGTTCCATTTTTTCCTTTTTAATTACAGAAGACGATATTTTAAAGCCAAAAATACTTTTAAAAATAAAATAAAAGTTCACTTTCCATGTCCTAAATTCAGTTTGCCCGACTATTTTGTCTTAATTGCTTTGGATCACTAGACATTTGAAAAGAAATTAAAGAGAAGGAACTGTTATAAAGAGAGGCTCATGAGTCCGAGACCTAAATAACACTTTTTTGGATAAAAAATGTCAAAAGGGCAACTGTTTCGATGGTTAGACCAAAAGGAATAAAACGTTCTCATGTAAACGTTTTGTCATTTTAAAAAAATAAAATCGTTCAAATAAGAACGATTTCGTAAGCTGCGCTCTTTTTTTTTAAAGAAATCGTCTACACATAAACGATTTTGTCAGGTGACTTTTTTTTTTAAAAAGCGTTCATACATGAACGATTTCATTGTGTCTGTTTTTTATTTTTTATTTTTGAAAACGTTCACATGTGAACGATTTTAAGTTTTAAGTTTTCTTTTTTTGGAAAACATTCACATGTTAACGATATGCCGATGTTAATTTGGAAAACGTACTCTAACAAGTATGTACTCCTCCTTCCAAAGTTATGTGGATCATCTTCTTCATTGTTCCATCCTCACCCTAATTTCTGAGTTGGCTATATTTTGCTTTTTATTGACGCTAAAAATTTAGTAAAAAACCCCCTCCCTCTCCCCTCGCCCTTTTTTTTTTGTTGTTAAATACACATTTTATTAAATATCAAATTATTATTTACAAGGCCAAATAGGAGCAGTCCTCCTGTTTCTCAAAATCAAACAACCTGCGACTAATATCAAATTATTATTTTAATTATACCACAACGTTTTTTTTAAAAAATATTAACACCGACAAATCGTTCACATATGAACGTTTTCTCAAAAAAAAAAAAACTTAGCACTCAAAATCGTTCACATGTGAACGTTTT
>QJPP01004585.1:55367-79602 GCA_003996215.1 Jaltomata sinuosa | reverse complement strand
GAAAAAAAAAAAAAAAAAAAGAAAAAAAGAGAAAAGAAAAAATAAAGATTAAAAAAAAGAAAAAAAAGAGAAAAAATAAAAGTTGAGAAAAAAAGAATAAAAAAAAAGTTGAGAGAAAAAGAAAAAGAAATAAAAGTAAAGGTTGAGAAAAAAGAAAACGAGAATTAAAAAAAATGAGAAAAAAGAAAAAAAAAAGAAAAAAGAAAAAAGAAAAAAAATTAAAAAGATAAAAGAAAAAAGAAAAAAGGAAAATTAAAAGTTGAGAGACAAATGAACATGAAGAGTTGTGGTGTAGAGGGGTAAAAATGTATTTGTTCTATACATAAAAAGGAAGGAAGGGTATTCATTAAAGACTTTTCTTATCAGGGACAAAAATTGAAGACCACTCACTTTTGAGGACATTCCATGTAATTTGCTGGCTTAGATGTCGTTAGGCCCAAATCCAAGTAAGATATATCTGAGGCCCAAATTTTAAAAGAAAAGAATATGACTATCCTTTTTTACAAGGCAAAATTTCATAAATAGTTATAGTTTGCTAAATTATTCAGGACTTATACCTTAAGTTTCTTAATTACAAAGTATAGCTAATTTCAAGTTCTAAAATCAGCCCTCGATTTGTATATAAACACTTATAATACATATATACCATAAAAATAGATTCCTAAAAATCAGTTAGAAGATCTTTTTAAAATGGAAATCTCAATAAATTATGCATCTTTTACTCTCATTAATATTCTCTCTTCATAATTGACTGATACAGCTGAAAAATCTCATATACAAATAACCATTCATATACTTTGCAATTTCATATACTCATGTGTTCACCATCTAATGTATATATGTATTTGAGATTCAAGTTAACTCAGCATATACATTTCAAATGTATATATTGATATGTATAAATCTCATATACATTTTAATCTCAAAAGTTTGAATTTCAAAGTATGAATCTCATATACATTTGAACCTCAAAAGTATAATCTCACATACAAATGTATAACCAAAAACAAAGCATTCCAATTGCACAAATTTTAATTGTATATATCAAATTGAGATTCATGTTAACTAAGCATATACGTTTCAAATGTATATAGTGATATAATCTCATATACAAAACTCAACTGAGATTTAATTATACAAAACTCAAACCCAGATTCAATTATACTTTTTTTTGTATATACGTTTTAAAAATTTCTTATTTTATTTTGTATTTGTACAGAAAAGTAATTAAAAAAAGCTAAAAACTGATTAAAAAAAGCTAAAAGCTGAAACTCCCAGCTTTTTGCTTTTAGCTTAAAATTTTTTTTAAGTTTGACCAATACATTTACCCTTTTATCCCTTATAATTTTTTCAGAATTTCAACACTACCCTCACTTTTCAGCCCTAAAATATATGAAAGTACTCTCTTTTCTCTCATTCTCATCCCGCTTCTCCATCTTTCCTTTTCTCCAACAACAAAAAAGTGTTTAATAGCACTTGTTTACCAAACACATTAACAACTTTTTTTTTCAATTTCAGTACTTTTTATCCAAACACTTATCTACTTATTTTCAGCTTTTATTCACATTGTTTAAAAGCTATTTTTTTAAACAAATCCAAACAGGCTCAATGTTGTACAATCTCTATACAACTACTCATGTAAAACGAGGTGATTTTTTAGCTACAAAAATTAATTTGATAAGTAGAGTGATCTTCTGTGTAATTAATCTCGTTAATATACATCTCCTTCACTTGGGACTTTGCCTTCATTTAAGCGCAACTGAGTTTTTTTGGACGACATGACTTCTAATACATATTTTTAGTAAGATAAAAAAGTTAAAATGTCACTATATAATATAACCTTTGTCCAAGTACTTGAAACTATAGCTTCCGGGTGGAGCCAAGTAGAGCCTAGGGGGTTCAGATGATTGCGAAAAATTATATCGTTTATATATAATTAAAATTATTTTTATGTATATATGGTAGACGATTGAACTCTTTTTGACTTAGTCGTGTGTTTACTTCTTCGTATAATCATATTCAGATCAAACTCAAAAACTTTTTGTAGCGAGTTAGAAAAATGAGAAAGAAAAGTACTTTTGTTAGATTATACTAACTTGAGTATCTATGTTTTACATTGAATATAATCCACCAATTGTACATAAACATTTATAGGCAACAAATTAAAAAGAAAAATCAGACAGGAACCCTCCAAACTTATTATTTGTTGAACAAATTGAATATATATACGTCCCCTTCTATATATCTCTTGGGATTTCAGGCATGCATCTCCATGAAACTTGCGGCGCGAGATGTTCTGTGCACTGGATTTATAAAAATCTTTAAATTAAGGCTAAGTTGACTTGTAACAACAAATATCGCTCTTATAAAGTATGATATGGTAATCTGAAAAATAAAGTAATTTGACTGAAATCGAGTCCACCAAACCTGTGAAAACTGAAAAAACTCTTCTTTTTTTCACTACTCACAAAATTCTCACAGAAAAGAAATCTAAAAAGAATGGAACAAAACTTGAAGCGATAGCTAGCTCTATGTTGCTCAGATTCTTAAAAAATATCGATGGATGCCTGTCGGATCCTTCCAAAATAGTGTGGCAACATTTTTGGAGAGTCCGGGCAACATGCCTAGCTAGTGACCTCGTCCACGATGACTTGGCCCAGAATATGCTCTCTGTTTAACCAAATTCTCTACCACTGAAGAGATCAATGAGTGCTCCTCTTTAAGGTTTCTTAATCCCTCCACTTCAATGGAATTTGAAAGCCACACAAACATGAGCACCATTGCAAAGGCATTTAGAGCCACTAGAAAAGACTTGAAACTCTTCATTTCACGGTGTTTGTTATTTCTTCCGGTACTCGATTTTAAAACTAGAAATGATCTCAGAGCGAGAGCTAGACGAGCACTTGCGAGACAACGACCCGCAAAGTAAAGTAGAACGGAACCTACCTCCCAAAATTTCTAATTTTTTTGATTTGTGTTTTCAAAAAGAAGAGTTTGTAACTATATAAAGGTGACAAAAAGTAGCAGGGGGTTGGGGGTTGGTATGTATTTGGTTACGTACAAGTGCAAGAAAGGTATGTTTCTTTGACTTTGGTTGGCCTAGTACTTTGACTTATATATATTTAAGGCTGAGGTGGCAAGAATTGAAATTCTTTTTTCATAACATTTGAATATTTAGTTTGAAAACGATAAATCATACAGGTATATAAATGTGGCGCATGCTATAAAAGAATTTTACAAAGTCAAACAAAGGAATATTGAGTTTTCCTCCAACTCCCAAAAGAATGAGGAATTGGATATATCATAGTCAAAATAATGAAATCAACTTCTCATTAATATTTCTAAAATAATATTTCCAAATTGTAATTATAAAACAATGATAAAGTAAAAGTTGTGCTAGTTATATATAACACAAATAAAGGGCCATCTCGTTCACCAACTAGTTATGCAAGAGCTGTTCCAAAGGTGAATAATATTAATGCAAGGATTATTATGTGATGACATATAGTTTATAATTTTTTATGTGAGAACTAATTACTCTTAAGGATTTTTTTGTTTTTCGATGCTTTTATCCACATTCTATCACGTAAAGAATAACACAAAAATTCCCACATAACTTGTCAAAATATTAGTAATGTGAAATTTAACAAAGCCAATCATTAACCGTCATCATACAGATTCACATCTTTTAAAGAGACAGAATTGGTACATATGGGATTCTGCCATCCATCTTATCATGTGATATTTGAGTAGAATCACTTTCCCTTATTAGGTTTAAGAATCCGTAATTCTTCAAGAAGACGAGATCGAATCAAAAGAAAGCTTCTTATCGAGAGATAGATTACAGCAAAAATGATTCATGAGGATAGTTGAAAGCAATGAATTAGGCATTTTATGCTGCAGCAAGCATACTATGATGTTATGTCGCGATTATATATGATAAATGATACTCCCCCTGTTTCAAAAAGAATGACCTACTTTCTTTTTTAGCCTGTTTAAAAAAGAATGACTCTTTCCTTTTTCGGCAACACTTTAATTCCAACTTTCCACATGGCGTGTTTAAGACCACAAGATTAAAGGACATTTTAGTACATTTGACATAACTTTAATTTGAGACCACAAGATTCAAAAGTCTTCTTTATTTTCTTAAACTCTGTGTCAAGTCAAAATAGGTCATTCTTTTTTAAACGAAAAGAGTATTATTTATGCGAAATTTTATGATGTGATTATTTTTGTTAGCGCAATAAACCAAACAAACTCTGCTCTATTCTTTTCCCTTATGCAACTAGGTAGTAGGACCATCACCATCCTGGAGAGTATTGTAGAAAATTATTTTAAAAGATTTGCCATTATCACAACTATAAGAATAAGATTTAGCTTTTTCAAGTGTCTTTCATATTCCTATGAGAATGAATAATCTATCAAGACTTTCATGACCTAACACCACAAATTACACATTGGTCGAAAACATGCCTCCTTTCCTCCAACCCACACACAAAATGACAACTTTTCAAACACACAACTTTGCCAAAGTCCATGTACATACTTCTTGATAAGAAGCACACTTTTTTTTTTCATCAGCCGGTGGATCACAAAGGTCAGAAATGAAAAATTTGACCAAAGAATTAGGGGGCTTATTTGCCTACTTTTCACCCAAGTTGTATAAGCGTCAAATATAAAATTGGACTAAAGTAAAATATACCGACATTGCAAATGTTTTATTTTTCTTCACATTTTTAGTGCAATCTAACAAAAGCAAAATTCTGCAGTTAAACCTGTAATTCTTATATGGTTACTATCCCGACAGAATTTACTACTATCACATTGTGTATATATCCATTTATTACTGTCAGATTTACTAAGTTATCAATTATTACTTATTAAAAACCTAAATTGTGTAAATATCCTTTAAACATTAATGCATAGAACTTGAGCTCGTATAAATGTTTGAATTTGAAGACTTTTGGGAACTTGGTTAAGGTAACATCCAAAAAGAGAGCTTAATATATAGCAGTGTAAACCGGCAAATTTGATCAGAGTTGCCAATTCAAAATTCAATCAAGAGACCATCAAATCCATGGAACTGAGATATGTAAACATTTTAAGAACGATACATTGGGCTGCCACTAGGGCGGAGGTAGAAGCCCAGACACGAATTAGTTGAACCCAATAGTTTTTTGCTCAAACAATATATTATTGAGAAGTTAATTAAATTAACACTCAGTTATTAGCACTTGAAATCGTGCTTTAACTTAATGGTGCAAAACCCATAAACTTGAAATCCTAGCTCAACCTTTGCTAGCCACATGTAACTAATCAAAAAATTTGAAAACTACCAGTACGGTTTCGGTTTCAACTGTTAACTGGGTCAATAGTCCAACATATATTGCACGCTGTTTGAATGCAGATAAATGCAGACTCCTAGGATTCCTTTCTGTAATAGTAAAATAAAATATAAGCACTATCATTTAGGAAACAACATGCTCTTGAAATAATCGATTGAAAAGAAAACGAAATGTTTACTACTGTCACATTGTGTTATCAGATTCATTTACTGCTATCAGATTCACTAATTAGACACATTAATGCATTAAACTTAAGCTCGTATAAATGTTTGAATTTGAAGACATTTGGGATAACTCGCTAGTCTTTACACATTTTTCCGTCTTGAAATTTCTCTCATGCTGATTAATCCCCTGCCACTGTAACAATTTGTTCCAAATACTGGTAAAGTAAGGACAAGAGAAGAACAAATGATCCCTACTCTCATCATCTTGGCATAGAGCACACCCCAGGCCAGTGCTGATGCCCCATTTAGTGAGCCCATCTTTAGTATATATATAAAGTCTGTCCATAATAGCTCGTCTTCAACACAAAAATCCATTTTGCAGCTCCAAGATTATTCCATACCAATCTCTTCCAGGGAATCTTTTCGAAACTGACCAGCCAACAACTTATACACATGCTTGATAGAGAAGTTGCTGAAGTGTTGAATATCTTGAGGACTAATTCCTGCTTCCAGGAAGTACTTCTGAGCCTTGAAAACCTTTTGTAGCATCCATGATGCCGGATTGATCTACCCTTCCCATGATAACTGTGCATCCAGAGTTATCCTTCTTCTTGCATGGGTTCCAAAGTAATTTAGAAAGGGCAGCCTTGTTCCAGATGAACATGTCAATGATGTTAATACCACCAGCTGATTTGGGTTTGCATAGTTTTCCCCAGGCAATCAGTGCCTTATTAGAAACCTCTGCATTCCTGTCCACAAAAATCTTCTACAAATAGCTTCCATAATCTGAAAGACAGAGTTTCAATCATTAGAGAGGAATGAGGATATTTATACTTTTCATTGATTCTGTTGATGGACTTCATCATTCCTTTTTCTTGGGAAAGCACGTTAAATATTAATCTGTTAACAGATGAATGAGACTATGAACCCAAACCTTCTGCCTACTTGGAGACTTGTTTATTTGATTGTTTTTAACACTTCTCATTTACTGAATTCCCTCTAGGAAGAGACAACATTCAACAAAGGTTTGCATCAACTATGGGAAATGAAAAATAGCATTCTTGTTTCACTTTTCAGTCGGATAAATATCAAGGATGTTCTTGAACATCATCCATACAGGACATCCAGAAAGTAAGCCTAAGACAAAAATGAATACACTGTTTAACTTTCATATCACCTCACGTTATCCATCCAAAAAATGAAGCCCCACTTGGCTTCAAGCAAGAGGGAAGACAAATGTATACCTACACAAATTGGAAATAACACTTCCCGAACACACAGGTACCTACCAGGATATCCAGCTCTATCTGTTTAACCTGGGAAGACAACTTATCAGACCCAATGCAACCCAGGTCCCCCACTCAATATGATTATGATTTCAACTCTGTTAAAGAGGTAATAAGTGAAAGATGAGAGTACTTTAAGTAACATATGATAATAAAAAGAAGATACAAAAAATGACAAATGGGATGTGGATTAGAAATACCCCTCAATCACGTCTTGGTTTACGATGACCACTTGAAGGTTGCAAAATCTTCAACAGAAAAAGCAGTACTAACAGCTTCAGAAATTAGGAAAAATATCATTAAGTTAAGGACAGATCCAGGGCCTTCTGAGACACATCAGAAGCAGGGAAGAAGAGAAATCAAGAACTAGAGAACTTACATATTCAATAAATTTCCCAGGGAAGTCAAAAGAAAGATTGATAATATAGAGTGTTCACGTTTTTAGTAAATGCTCATCAAGTAACTAGTCATTTCCCAGTTCCAGGACATTCAAAGCAAGATTGCTAGTGTAGAATGAAGAAGCACTCACATGCATAACCAAAGGCACTATCTTGGGAGACAGGACATCAAAGATAACAGGGCTCTTCTAACATCTTGTGGTTCTACCAAAAATTCACATGATCTTCTGTTAGACAAGTGTCAGTTCTTGTAGCAGAGGTCCTTTGCATCGATACCCAATTTACAAGTAGAGTAAGTGAGCAAACAGAATGCGGACTTGTAGACATAAAGCACCTGACATTTTTTCTTGGCAAAGAAGGCATGCCACACATCACTCCATCACAGAAGCTATGTAAAAGTTGCCACCATAGTTCTCACTAACCGATGCCTACAAATTGAGATAAAAAGTTGATCAGGCTAGTGTTAAAGCAGACTCTAAACTTGAATTTGCTAATAAGGATGCTATGCATCTAAACCAATGGTTACAAATTCAAAGACTTGCTAAGATGTCACACTCATTTTGTTGTATTGCTATTTCACATTTTCTCTCATCCAGATAAAATAACAATAGATCAGAAAAGATGTCCTAATGTTATACTTTTTACCTTTAAGCAAGTCTTCTGTAACCACTAATAAAAAATATATTTTTCCTACAATTAAAAAGGTTAGTATCATCTAAGTTAGCTGGTTTTGCAACTAAAAGCCTGCAGTTACAAATTAAAAAGGAGGAACAAAGGAAGCTATTTTGCTGCAAAGACAACTTCAACCAGAACAGCCCTGAATCGAAACCAATGCAGCATTTAAACCACTTAACTTGACACCCTTATATTACAAAGGAAAAATGAATAAACTAATTAACGTACACAGTGGGACCATTACATCCTTAAGAAGAAGAACAGATCATCTGTGGAACCGCTTTGATAAGAAATGGACTTTGGGCCTAACTCAACCCCAAAAGCAAGCTCATGAGGTGAGAATTGTCTAAGATCATATAACGAGATCATGTTTTCCTCCCTCAACCAATGTGGAACTTCAACACCCCCTCGCATGCCCAGGATTGAACATGTGGAGCGTGGACAGTATAACTTGGGGGTCCAACATTGGGTAAACCAAGAATTGGGGTGGGGTGGCTCTAATACCATGATGAAGTATATGACCATCTCATATAAAGCTAAGTTGTTAGGGAGAGCACGCTTGTATTTACTTAATTCTTTCTGCTCCGATACCATGATAGGAAATGGCCCTAGGCCAAACTCAACTCCAAAAGTTAGCTCATGAGGTGAGGATTGCTTAAGACCACATAAAGAGAAACAATTTTCCCTCCCACAACCGATGTGGGACTTCAACACGCTTGTTAACTGAAAAATAGGAACACTTTCCATGCAAAATCTGTCAGCAGACCAATAGATTGGGTACTCCCTATTTGCAGACTTGCAGGAGTTTTTGATAGGTTTGGCATCAAAGGGATACTCAACACCCAACACCAGTACCAGATATGGTGGGGAATTTGCCACCCATATAACAATCTAGATGGGTAAACTTCAATAACATTTTCAAGTGTTCGTAAATGAAGTACCACTATACTTGTTGTAACTACTGTAATATTGTAATCGCACAGTAGCATTCTTACGAAATATCATCACCCTCGCGTATTGTTACTTATTATATAAAAGAGAATATGTTTGAATTGTTTACTTGAGAACCAAAAGAACATCAGCTGAACAAATGAGCACTTAGTTATTCATTAAAATCATGTTCCACATGCCCTGAACAACACGTTGGAAGTGGTTCCCCACACAGCCGAGCTACAAGAAAAATTCCCCCCGCTACCATAGTAGCAGCATGTATAAGAGCCGAAATAGGAGTAGGCCCCTATACATGGCATCAGGTAACCATACATGAAGGGGGAATTGGGCGGATTTAGCAACTGCACCAGCAAATAAGAGAACAACGATAAAGTAACAAACAAAAAATTGACCTCGTTATTATAAACCAACTTATTGAATATTTCGAATAATCCCTAAATTCAAAACTCCCTGTTATCAAATAAAAACCTGAAATTCCTAATAATAAACCAAAATCTGCAACAGGTCGTGTAAACCAAAATCCTATTAATAGATAGAAAGTAGAAACACAGCCCAACCAATTCCCAAAAAATATAAATTTGTATCACATTCGAACTTAAGACGTAAAACTAACCCTAGAACGATAGGAAGAATCTAGAAGAAATCATATCGATTGATGTGTTAATGAGAACAGCAGGACGGCCTGCCCAGTTTTCCACTTATATGGTCAAATCAATTCTAGTAGAAATTCTTTCAACAATGCATACAAGTCATATCATTCTTTTGGTGCATGTCATGAACAAGGGAAAATAGTTTACAATGTGATATCTTAGTAGACTCTAACTATAAGCAAAAACCATAAAGCGACCGAAACTAGTATCATGTACATAATCTTCCAAGGCTGACAGCCAGCAAACATTTTTCCTTTCTACATATATAGCTAAGTTTCATGATCACACGAACCATATTTTTCTTTATAACACAATATATGGACACACATCTCAATAATAAAACAAAAGGGAACTACTTACATTACCTGAAAATGAGGAAGCAAGTTGTTGTAAACTTCTAAGAAAACTTTTGACCTTGCAGTTAACCTGATGTCACAATTTCAATGATGTCAGACCCGGTCTTCATTCATTACAAATCATAAATGCATTTTCCCTGATACACTTTCCATGTTTACTCATGCTGCTGCTCGCAGTAAAAGAGGTAAATAGTATTATTTTTAAAAAAAACAATGCAAAAGATATCCAAAATATCCAAACAAGAAAGATACTGATGAGATGTCATCATTGTGCTAGACAAGGTATTTACCAAAAGCACCAGAAAAAAGGACAAAGAAGAAGTCAAAAAGACAGCTTTCAAGAGCCTCCAGTTATTATTCCTCACCAGCTGTTGTGGGGAATGTCACCAAGTTTGAAGGTAAGCAGGAGAAGCCCTTCCTGCCATATTAATACTTACACTTCTGATAATAACAACAACATATTTCTTTTCATATATTTATTACGGAAGGGGCAAGCATATGATAGAGCCTTTGGTGGGTGAAGGAGAAGAAAGGAATTCATATTAAATATATCAATGTCATAAAGGACATGTATGAAGGAGTCATGACTAACATAAGAACAATAGTAGGAGATACAAATACAAAGGAGTTTCTCGTAACAGTGGGTCTACACCAGGGATCAACATTGAGCCCCGACTTGTTTATCCTAGTTATGGTTGAGCTAACCAACACAATAAAAGATGAGATCCCATGGTGATGTTATTTGCTGATGATTTAGTGTGAGTCGACAAAACGAGCAAAGGTGTCAACCAAAAGCTTGAACTAGGGAGAAGCACTTCAGAGAGTAAGGATCTTAGGGTAGAAGTAAAACTGAATACATGCACCAAGTTTAGACAGAAGAGTGAAGTTGAGGTGAGACTAGTCGGAATTGCGGTGCCAAAATACAAACAATTTAGACATCAAGGTTTTGTCGTTTCAAGAGGATGGAATTAGATGTTACTCATAGAACTAAAATCGGATGGTTGAAATGGAAATGAGTTACCGAGGTGTTATGCTATAAAAGGATGACTGCCAAAGTGAAAGGTAAGTTCTACAGAACAACTATAAGACCAATAGTGTTATATGATAGTGAATGTTAGGCTGCTTAAGTCCAACATATCCATAGGATGAATGTTACAGAGATGTGGATTTGCGTCCATACAAGATTCAATAAGATCAAAAATGGCCACACTCCCCAAAAGGTGCAAGTAGCACGCAATGAGGATAAAAAGAGAGAAGGCCGCTCGAGATGGTTCGGTTATGTCTTGCGTTGACCTATAGATGCACCAGTGCGTAGGTGTGCAACTATGGTGAGTGAGGATGTTAAAATGGACAATGGGGAAGACCTAAAATCACATGGAAGGAAGTTGTCGCAGAAGACCTGCTATTTCTTGGAATCAATCTAGATTTAGCTAAAGATAAGGTATTGTAGAAAAAGATCTGTATAGATGATATCTACTAGTTGGTAATAGGTTTTAGATTTGTTAGAGAACTTCTAATATCATTCATTATTATTATTATTATTGCAATCATTGGACATATTTATTTTATTTTTTACTTTTATTTTTATTTGGTATGATGATGACATGATTTGAGCTTAAACAGGAAAGTGAGGATTCATATAGCCGACCTCAAGTTATTTGGGATTGAGGTGTAATTATTGTTGCAGTATATCAAGACCGCAAATCTGCCAGTCTGTCCTTAAAATTTTTTATTTGAGAAGTCTTATCAAAATATTTACTTGAAAAACTATACTTAGTGGCTGTCTAATTTCCTCATCACCTTGGATTCCCCGCATGTATAGAACACCACATTGAGCTTCTACTTCAAGATTCCAAGGATGAAAAATACGCAATAGCATCAAGAAAGAAATTTAAGATATGGAAAGCAAAAGATATACAGAAACATGTGCAAGAAAACAGATGTGCTGAAGAAAATGAACACATACTGCAGATAAGTTTAGTCTCTGGTATATACCTTCTTAAAAGGCAAGAACAAATGTAAACCTCTTCAATATCAGTTGAAATTTTTAACTTTAGATACTGCTTGATAAGCTCGCATAAGCAACTAACCGCCTCAGCCCATCCGTCAGTGCCGATATCTGGGAGAATATAAGTCTGAGACATAGTCCTCTGCAATACAGAAGATAACTGTTTCCTTGCCCCTGCTCTTTGATACATCTCTGCCAAAACACACAAAATCTGACAATTGCTGGCTTTGAATATGTCAATCCATTCTGGTGGATTTCCAACCCACAAATCAATGCTTGAAACAGAAGGTCTACTGTTCTGATTATTAGCACAGACCAAGGACGCATCTAAAGAAGATTCATTGTTCCTGTGTGCAGGAAGGAGTTCAAGTATATCTGTCCTCAACTCCTCAGGCAATTCTTGAAAAACCGAGGTGTCTACTTGACTTAGAGAAGAGGGCATTAGACTGATGTCTCCTGAGACAGGAGCACTAATAACCACATCCATATTTGGTACACTAGCAACAGACAGTGTCTCACTTCTCATATCAGCAAAAAGCTTATTAGGATAAGAAGAGACCACTTGGATTTCCTCTTCATTATACTGCTGCTCCTATTATAGTCACCAAAAATCAACACCATGAAGTTGTAGAAACAAGATAAACATCATCACCAATATTGAACTAGGCAAATACTAAGCAGCCCAAGAAGAGAAAAACTGAAGATACCTCTCGAGCAGCAACAGCTTCATCTGGTGCAGCAGGGCAAACAGAAGATATGTTTTCTTTTTCTGATACACCAAATTTAAAAGATATGAGGAGAATTGAGGCAAAAGCATATAACATCATGGTATACACGTAAGCTAATTGCGTTAACCAACTGCCTTCTGTAATTTAGAGGAATGTATCCCTCACCTTTGCTTCTCTTTTCGGTGATAAAACGAGCCAATTTTCCATCATACATGTCATTAATTTCTGAAAAGACCTCGGGAGGGAGAGACTCTATAACTCCTATATCAAGCTCATTCATAGGAGGAAGAATTCCAGTCTGTCCAAAACCAGCAGTACCGGAGGCCGACGCTGCAGTTATTTCAATGAAAGGTGTATTTGAATCACCCTGCAACTGAGCCTGGCGTTCGTCAACACTGTTTTTACCGTTATCTGCAACACCAGAGAAATAGATCGAATTCAGACTCATCCAGCACATCTTCAGTGGAAAATGATCTCAATACAAGTTCGGCGATACTTTTTAGTTAAGAACTTGTTGAAAACGCAAAATCGATGTTGGAATAAATTGACATGAAGAAACAACATAAGACCATCATGCTAAACTTTTTAACAGAAGCATTAAAAAGAGCTTTCATATCCATCAGTGCTGCTGCAATAAAAATCCAATTGAGTTTCTCATGTTGTAGACAGAGAAAGGAAACAATATAAGATAAAAAATTATGATGTCCTTAAGTATTTTAGGACACGTAAATTAAAGAGATTCCTAAAAAAGGTCTACAAGCCTTTCATGAGCTAGACAACACCCCATGCAAGGAACCGCCTTAGAGTTTCAGTACCAGTTCAAGTGTGTTAGAAATACTTTCTATCAAGCAATAGGCATGACTAGAGGCAATAAATATTTGGACAAGCCAATGAAAACAAGTGAAGAAGTCAAACCTGCATCAGCACCTTTCTCATGACTACTACTTCTGTTTAGGTTATTGGTCTTAGCAGAGGCAGCAGTGAGCCAAGATCTGATGGAGTATCTCTCTTTCCCTGGATATATGTCAATGAAATTAGTAAAGAAACCAGTTCATAAATGGCTTACTGTCGTCATCATAACATCATAAACCGGCATAGAGAGATATATGAAACACAAAGAGAAGACCAACCATTTTTACGGGAATGGAGAAGTAACTAGAAAGACATGAAGTCAGAACAAAAACCTTGCGTGGAACTATCCGCAGTTTCAAGCTTTGAGACCTGCAATCCCATGCCTCGTATGTCCTCCACATCTGCACAGCGATAGTCAAAACAGGTTTATATTAGAAGCAGAAAACAGGGTAGACTACAAGTCATACTAGGATCACACTGGGTATGTTATTGTTGGACAAAGAAATAGTTGATGTGGAAGTAAAATCTAAGTTTGTTACTCTAGATTCATTTGGTCCAATGGGAATTCTAACATCCTTAGAGAAAATTTTATGTCTGCATGTTCCAAATTTACCATGAGTAGATTGAGTTTGATACATCTAGCAATTAAGCGAAAAAAGAAACGCTGCTAGTGCAGAAACCAAAGAACATCAAAGTTGCACCTTAAAAGCTTCATCAGCATCAGAGCTACACCAGTACATTTTTAGTTCCCTTTTAAGGCTATACAGAAGGTTTTTGAAGTTCCATCAAATAGCGCATTCTCTGACAGATCTCATGCCCAACTCAAACAAAAAAAAAATTAACAACATTCTTGTGTTATAAAACAGATCCCTATTAAAGGGAAAGAAAAAGGCTTCTCCGAGCTCTCTTCACCATCCTAACAATTAGGACTCTAATATGTTATAGTTAAAACTCAAATTTCTTAAGTTAATCCATTTTCATTTTGGTACTCACCCTAGAAATAAATCACCTAGTGTTTTTTGTCTTTGCTGGAATTTGAATCTGATCTCCAAGGTCCGCACCCAGTTCATTGACGTATTAGTGATACATGAATTAGTTATGAGGAAATCCATGTATTATTTTATGCAGGGATTAGTTATGCATTAGTTATGCAGGATTTAGTTATTCATGTATTAGTTATTCCATCTTTTGTCCTAAATAAAACTATACATAGATTCCCTCATAACTTATACATGTATAAGCTATGCGGGTTCCTAAATTGAAAACCAAACACCGTAGTAATTTTATATATAGTCCTAAGCAACTACCAAACACGGTATTAAGATGAATAATATTTCTCCTAACCAGCCACCAAACGACCCCTTAGTTTAAAAATGTTGCATTCACCAAGGGAAGACAATTACCGACGTGTGAAGTCTTAAAAAGCTGTGAAACGATTCTCTCAAGCACATCAACACTATCTGTAGCCATTGGCACCTACAAGTGGCACAATGCAATTAAAACCAGGAAGGAAAATAGAAATTTCTTCAGTTAGAAAACATAGAGCACAAGGTTATCAGAGAAAATATTATACCGTGACAGAATGGCTCAAGTTATCACAAACACCACAGCCCAAATACTTTACTGGCTCCCCTGCATCACCCCTCCTTTTCTTTATCTGTATTGATAAATATGGGCGCAAAAGCAGCATAAGAACCGACTATACGACTAGTTTATACTAAAAGAGATCAGTAATGAACTATAATCTAAATAAAAATAATGGCTTCATAAGGCAAAAAAAAGAGAGAGAGAGACCTTCAAGTTAAACTTCCGCCCTATCACTCCACACCCCTGCAAACGTAATGAAACCTCCTTGCAAAGGTTTAACAGAAAATGTTGTACCTGAATTGAGAAGGTGTTTAGTGTCAATAAGCATTAATACAAAAGGCAAACAAACAATGATTCTTAGTGGAGATCTAACGTCTTTCAGATCCTTGAACCTCACTCCCCAGTTAACATCTGCACCTATGGATTTGCTTTCCTGCAAAAGTTATCGAGAGGTTTATATATTTGGCTTGAACCCGCATGACTGCTTCAAAAAAAAAAATGACAAACTTCATGATGCAGATTCACGAAGCATGTAACTAGTATCTGCTACTAGAACAGCTTTTAAGACCTCTACAGGAAAATGATGCAAGTGTATACGTACTACTTACTATGTTCAAACCGGAAACAAAATTTTGCCCTGAAAATATCATAAATACATATACATATACACACACACATACCCAATACCACTTGGGAAACTGCTTATATTAGGCACCAGAATCAATGACGCAAGTTAGAGGCAACAACACGCGCACAGGAAGCAAATAAATACTCATCAAATCATTAAGTGAAATATGAAACAGTGAAATAAAGGAGTCAATGGGAGATCACGAGTCAGTTGAGTGACTATGACAAAAATCCAAAAAAAGCCTACAAATCAAAGCGGTACAGTTAGATATTCTGTGTTGGTCCTAACCTGTATCATGCCAACCAACCGATCGTCTATCCCTCTACTATAGTTCCATAGCATACTACCAGTTTTAGAACCAAAGTCCTTCTGGAGAGTTTCCTGGACACAAAACAAATGAGTGAGATTATATATGAGGTCCAATAGTATAACGCATGTCATTCCCAAAACATGGCATGCCACATATACAAAACATTCTTTATGCCACCACGATTGGCGATAAGTATCATATCAAGGAGAAAAGCATCCAACTCGGCCGGCTGAATAACAGCAAAAAAATTATAAAAGTATTCACCAATTAAAAACTCGCTTCTTCAATCCATAAGACAAGTCTTGAGCAATTCTAAGAAAAGAAAACCAATCAACGATCAAACAAGTGTTGTAATGTGTTCGACATACTTTTTTTCTCAAAAGAAACAACCCCCCAGGCCAATAAGGGATGTCTTAAGCACTGATTGAATCATAGTTTCCACAAGAAGACAATATATTCTCATTTTATCGAATGATCATACATTTGGAAGCATTTTAACCATGAGTTTAACAAAACATCACTTGCTGAAACAAGCTCTGAGTAAGCCAAAGAGGTGTAAATGCAGTCTTAAATAAACAATGTATCCCCTATTGCATCAGCTCTAGTTAATGAAGGTTCCAAGGATGCTTGACTTTACATGGGCAGGAATGTGCCTGTGAAACATCCTGGTACTAGCCTGACTCTCTGACTCTGACTCAAGCAGACAGCATGAGTAACAAGCCTCATTTTTCTTAGATAGCTATCCAGATGAGATTACCTGTTAAACGTGAAACCTTTTGCACAAGAAATGGAAAATATAGTTTCATGGAGGGCTTTGGAAGGACAAGGAAAATAAACAAGAAGACTAATCCACCAAGTACGTGCAACCTCCACTGGCCTAGGTAATCAAATAACTCCCCCCCCCCCCTCCCTCCTACTTCCATAGCTTAGGAAGATTGGAAGAATTCAACTAGTGTCATCCATGCTAGACAGCAATCCTTGGTTCCCAAGGTTGTCACTCCAGCTCTTAAACGCTAGGCCACCCGGCTTGGAGAAACTCCGCTTAGAAACTCTAACAAATATAACAAACATACCCCTTAATACAATTTGCAGTACCTTCCTGGTACTAGCTGTAATAAAATACCATTATCTTTAATATTTTTAAAAACAAATATACTAACAAACATAAAATGAAAAAGAAGATCTCTGTAGCAAGAGATTCAATGATTCATGAAGTCCTCTTGTAGTGTTTCTTCAAGCGTGAAACGTATCTGAGAGAAACCAGATCAAAAGAGATGCAAAACAATGCTTGTTGTACACAGACAATAAATAGATAGAAAATCAAAACCACGAGAGCAATCACCAATATATTGCAGAAAGAAACAAATGCTAAACAATGAAAACCTTGGATATCATACGCAGCTGCCCACAAGTTGTGATTTGTCTCCTGTTCAACTTCTCTTCCAACACATGACCGATTCCAGGAAGTGCTTTTACTGGAAGTTCACACAGGTGCTCCTCCACCTAATATAGCCAACAAGATAAAACAGCACAGTGAAATCACAATAATTATTTTACTTCTCCAAAATGATCTTCAAGTCTTTGTTTTCCTCTTTTGCCACTACATGTAGTAGACACTAGAATATAAGATGATCAAAAAGGAAAGTTAATCAACAAAAACCTAAACAAGAGAAATGTGTTTGATATTGAATAGTATCAGTGAGGGACAAAATTATGTGATCAAAATAGCCCTTTTCTGGGACTTATCCTTAATACAAAATTCACAGTTTCTTTTTCTTTTTTATAAGGTAATAAGAAAGTTATAATTTATTAATTTTCTTTTTAGTAAATAATTCAAGGATTATGTTGATCTCCATCTAAACTCCAGATTCTTGCAGCGGAAAAGGTTATTATGATTGAACAGCATGAAGACATAAACAAAGCGAAGAAAAAAGAGCCGCATATGGCAATGGAAGAACATCTCACTTGGCAAGGGCATGGAGAAACCCTGGCAAAAACTTCATTTTTTGACGGTGAAGTCTATAAAATCTGATTTGACTTACAGGCATGTCCTTTCTAGGAGTATGTGCAAATTCACAATGCATAGTGGATTATCGGGTAAGAAGAGATTAACTACAAATAGTTAAAGAGAAAACAATGACATGTAACCAATAAAGATGTAGCTGCACAATATAGTTTGTAATACAGATGAAGATACACGTATAAAGATGACAGAGGTCAAGACATAAGTTCTCCCCCTCTTTATCAATCGAAGAGACAGCTCGAAATAAGCTACCTTCTCAGCAGGGATATAACATTGCCCATCTGGTTTTGCAATCCTAGTAGCAAGACGTGCCATAAGCATATTCCCAGCAATACCAGCACTAGCAGAACAGCCTGTAGCATCAAGAATCTCCTCTCTGATCACTGAGACAAAAGCCTGAATGTCCTCTATTCCAGAATCAGTGGCATCTAAAAATGCTTCATCACAACTTACAGCCTGCATTCAGTAGCAATTGCCAATCAAGAGATACCAACATCGCGAAGTTGTTCAACAAGCAGTTTTAAGGCCATACCTGCACTTTGTTGCAGTACTTGTGCAAGATGTTATAAAA
Source organism: Jaltomata sinuosa (assembly GCA_003996215.1). Taxonomy (NCBI): domain Eukaryota; kingdom Viridiplantae; phylum Streptophyta; class Magnoliopsida; order Solanales; family Solanaceae; genus Jaltomata; species Jaltomata sinuosa. The sequence continues at coordinate 61,070 of QJPP01004585.1, read as the reverse complement.
GCGATCAGCAACCTGCAAATGAAATCAGATTTTATAGGACTCGAAGAATTCAATTAAAAGGGGAAAAAGAACAAGATGAAGAAACTGAAATATCATGACCACCTCCTCATAAGCCTCGAAGTCATAAGAAAGAATGACTAGGTGAGGGCAACGTGACTTGGCATCTCTGACAAACATTCCGGCCTTTACTCCTATGACAAAAAAGCTTGAATGACGATCAAATTTCCAACACAGGATGATATTTAAGAAAAGGTAGAATTACTGACCATAACCCCTAGCAGGATAATTCGCTGACGATATTTCTGCTGTTCCGCGTGGATTATCTGAATGACAAATGGCAACAGGTTTATCCTTCAACTCGGGGCGATTTCGAATGACCACCGACACAAAAAAGCAGTCCTGAACAAGTACAGTTGGATTGATTGTTTTAGTATAGAGAATAATCTACAGAGACGAGTAGTATATCAAATATATGACATTCCTTCAGATCGAGGAGGCTGAGAAGGGAGAGGAGCCAGAACATAGACGCAGTCATAACAACATAAAGAGGACAATAAAGTTTTCAGACCATCGAAGCAAAAATTACCATATCCACGTGAATAATGATCGTCTTATTTTCTGTGGCTGAAGAAGTAGGGCCTGAATTTGTGCATCTAAACCCACCAGGGGAGCTAGGAAATCGTTTACGATACCGGTTTCTCCAGGTGCCAATGAAATGCAACCTAGAATGCTGAAGACAAAAAGCACACGAGGAATATGTCAACCACTCTGGCAGTAGGTGCTGTTAAAATTTGATATGCAATCACCTATCAATGTGCGCATACATTTGTGTATATATTAGTTATACAATGCAATAGCTGCAAATAAACAAATTCAAAATAACATATCCACAAGCAAAAAAAGCAGGTAATCTCATCTCATCAAAAGGCCCCAGAAAATCTGGATGCCAAGAATTTAATTTTAGTAATATAAGCAACACAATATCTAGGTATTAGTTGGCTGTTGATTCTTGGTATTCGGTTTTTTCTCAATTGAAAAAAAAGAATGAGATTAGATCTTCTACACTCTTCAAGGGTCCATTATTGTGTCGTCCCAGATCCAGCCACAGCAGAAGCAGAAGCAGAAGCATAAAGTAAGTTGATAGTGGTTAGTAGTAAAAGGAAATTTTAACCAAAAAAGGGAAGGTTGATAGCATGTGGATCTCCTTTTGGAAATCCTTGGAAAAATGAATACCAACGCCATAGCACCTTTAACATATTTTTCTTTATGAGCTCAGCCTCGTCTATCCTTTCAGCAAAAGCGTTTTGCACATGAGGGACTCCTCTCTCTTTGGTGCCCTATTATGATAAAAATAACATTCCTGGCATTTCACCTATCAAAGGTGTTGGAGATACATTTTCTGGTAATGTGTTGGAGATACATTTTCTGGTAATGTGTTGGAGATACATAACATCCCACAAGTAATCAATATATTGTGTGCGTGTGTGTGTGTAGATGTTATACTATATCCCACGTCGGCTGTATAAGGGCATACCAGGGATTTCATCTTAAGTTACTCCGGCCATTGCCTCAAAGTCCAGGTTGGATGTTTAGTCCAACACATCTATCAAAATCGACTTTGTAAGCCTGTTTTCACAATTATAAGTTTGCATCGAATTTTACATGTGAACTTCAAAAGCCAGGTTATATTTGCAGAAAGGCGTTGTAATATGTGATGATAATTAACTTAACAATGATAACAATATAAACTAGCATTCTGTCGCCAACACTCAACAACTATAGCAAAAAAAGGAAAAAGAACAATGAACTTGGGAGTAGAGATTGCTCATTACAATCGTTTTTATTTTGTTTGGAGGGGGGGAGGAGGAGGAGGAGGAGGAGATAAATACAAGATGTTCAAGCAAGAGCAAAGCCATTATCAAGATAGCAATGTGTGTACCTTAAAGTAATTTTCAACAAAATTAGCATCAACAAGAGTTGAATGACGCTGATTAGGAGACCTAGGAATACTTAAATTTGATGGCCCCACGTTAACAGGATCACTCATCCAGTCACTACAAGCTGATGCATCGTTATGAGGACTGGAAGGTGCTGAAAATGGAGCATGGCTTCCATCTCCACTTGCAGCATCACTCAGTTCTTGCATTGCCATGCTACAACTTGACTCTTCAACTCTATCTACATTGTAGCTTGCTTGCATTAGATCTTTAGGTTCTAGAGCACAAGGCTCCAAATCTTCTGCAGATTGCCACTCTTCAAAGGATATAGGATCTTCAATTGGTCCAGAATATGACAATGGGCTCTCAACTCTAGAAGTGGCTTGGACAGTTAAACATGTTGTATCATCAGAAATAGCAATGTTTTTTGTAAAAAAAGCAGATAGCTTAGGCTGGTTATTAACTTCACTTGCAAGCTGATCAAGCTGATAAGGAACCCCTGAAAACAACACAACAACCCATAGGACTGATGTTACTTGCTAAGAAAGAAAATTGGAGGTACTGACACGAGTTGCATAAAGTATCAGAAAGTTTGACTCGTCAAAGCTTACAACAGAATGATGAAAACAAAAAGTCATACAGTACCTCAAGGCTCATAAAAAACTTGATAGAGGTACATGCACCTCATAATAAACTTTTCTTCTAAGGCAACAAGGTAATATTCTTACGATTCAAGTATTTTAGCATTTCCGTGTTTCCCTTCCAGTGACCTGAACTTGAAACTTTGCAATAGATATATGTAATTCAAACATAACTAGAAGACACGTAAAAGAGCAGTTTCGTGTTCTCCTCTTTTTTATCCCCCTTTGCCAATTCAACAAATAACAAGAGGTCTAAGGGGAAGGATAAGAACAGATTCTCCCAATAGCTTCTGTAAACAATATACTTCAACAATAACAACCTACCCAGTCTAACCCCACAAGTGATGTCTGGGGAGGGTGGTGTGTACGTAGCCTTGCCCCTACCTTGTGAAGATAGGCTGTTTCCGAGTAAACAATATACTTCCACCAACAAAATGTTTTCAGGGACAATCATCATAAAAGAGCTATACGTAAACAAGTGGTCAACTAGCTAGTTTGCATTAAAAAGCAAGTCATAGAAATATAAACTTACAATTCAGAAGCTTATTTGCAGCGACAGAATCCAACACCCATGTGGGTTTGACTACTGGAAGTCCCCCGCTAAAGGACCTATATCAAATTCAAACAAATCTAAGAAAAAAATTACAACTTCTATTTTCAGCTGAGATACAAAATAAGAAACTGATGAACTTGGTTTTACAACTGACCTTAAATTCTTGACCTTACTGTCAGGAAGATTACTACAGATTATATGAGTAACACGACGCCTAGAAAAATAATTTTCAAAACGACCTCCATGCTTCAACATATATCCTCGAAGTTCCTGAAAAGATATTGTTGAAATCAATAAACTGCAAGAGAAGCAACCAAATCTTCCATATGAGAAAATCCAGTGAGGTATGGAAAAGAATATGATAATTATATAGTCAAGGTATTGATTGCAATGAAGATGGATGTTTGTATACGGGTTTACATGCAGATTGAATGAACTCTTCTTACACAAGTAGAAACTATTGATGTCATGGAAAAGTAAGAATAAAAGTAATCATTTGTTTCGACAATTCAAAAGTTAGATAAGTTTTTTATTGATGAAACAGTATTTCGACATCATTCATCATTCAATTCAGGATCTTTTACGTCGTAAATCTTCACGCAATCATATCAGATTAATCCCCGTTTCATGAAAGTAACATGAAATAGACCAGAAAGAAACCATAATGCACTAAACCTGACTGGAAGGAACTGTGTATCCGTCAACAAAAATGGAAACTCCCTGAAATATAGGTTTTGAAGAACTTTGACCACTTAGAGAAGTGCTTGATGCCTCCGCCTCAAACTGCTCGTGAAGCTTCTGATTCTTCACAGCCATGTAACTACAGCAGAGTTGTCAAAAGCCACAATAAAAAGATCAGAAAATCAGCACCAAGAACAAGTCATACAGCATACACTATACACATGAAATCAGAGAGGAAGGGGTGCGTTTATGAAGTAAATTGTAAGCAAGAAAAGTACTTGACCATATAGAGGAGAATATGAAGTAAAACTCTAAAACAGTCCATAAAAATCAATCAACTATGCCCAACACCAACTAGTTGGACTCGCCTATATACTCTATATTCATTCCATTCTATGTGGATTCATTTCGTTCTAAGAATTAACCTTAATAAAGTAACAAGAATAATATTTCTTGATGATCAACACATTCCACTGGTGCCCGTCTTAAACTTTCTTAATGATAATCTTTATTTGAAATTAACTCAAAGGAGAACTGTTCAAATATTCAAGATAGTGTACAGCACCAAAAACAAGTCATATAGCATACACTATACACATTAAATCAGAGAGGAGGGGTGCGTTTATGATGTAAATTGTAAGCAAGAAGTGTACTTAACCATATAGAGGAGGACATATGAAGTGAAACTCAAAAAACAGTCCGAATCATTCCAAGAATTACGTCTATAAAGTAATAAGAATATTATTCCTTGACGATCAACACAATCCCACTGGTGGCCCGTCTTAAACTCTCTTGATGATCATCTATTCGAAGTCAACCCAGAGGAAAAAGGGAAAACACTCTTCAGCATATTAAAACTGATCAATGTTTCAAGATTCTAATCAAGAAACGCAAAATATTCAAAATTTCGCAATACCAGTGCAAACAAAGTAAAGAAAAAAAGAAGAATTTACCTGCCGAAATTGGAGAAAGGTGAAGTGTTGAAAGAAGGACGAGAAGCAGAGCGAGAATTGGCACCCCAAGCCATACCTAGGGTCTTTTGACTCGTCGTCTTCTTCTTCTTGTTGCTTTCATTACTCCGATTTGAATTTGCTGTTCGTTTTGAATTGGAGCCCGAGTTCGCAGAGCGTGAGGGTTCCATGGAGGCACAGAAATTGAAACGCTGATGGAAATTGCGGGATTTCTAAAATGAAGCGGCAAATATATAGACTCTCGAAAGCAATGGGTATCCGGGTTCTTTTATGAACCGCGGGTCGGGATAACTACACAAATGCCCTTTAAAGGAAGTGGCTTTGTATTTTTGCCCTCCATAAAAATGGTCCTACAAAAATAGTCTTCCTTGTATTCATGTATAAAGCAACTACCTTTTTGCACCTCTACACCTCAAATATTTTTAAATAACTCTCAAAGTTCATTTGTCTCCCAACTTTTATATATATTTCTTTTTCTCTTTTTTCTTTTTTTTTATTTCTATTTTTTCTTTTTTCTTTTTTCTTTTTTCTTTTTTTTATTTCTATTTTTTCTTTTTTCTTTTTTCTTTTTTTTATTTTTTTTCATTTTTTTCTTTTTTCTTTTTTCTTTTTTTTATTTCTATTTTGGTTTATTATTATTTTTTCTTTTATCTTTTTTTTCTCATCCTTTATTTTTCTTTTATTTTTTGTTTTATTCTTTCTTCTACGTTTTTTTTCTTTTTTCTCAATCTTTATTTTTTTCCTTTTCTCCTCTCAATTCTATTTTTTTTCTCCTTTTTATTTTTATTTTTATTTTTATTTTTCTCAACCTTTATTTTTTATTTTGTCTTTTTTTCTTCGTTTTTTTCTCAACTTCTATTTTTTAATTTTTTCTTTGATTTTATTTTTTTCTTTTCTCTCTTTTTTTTTAAATCATTTTT